>JAJTIZ010000117.1:0-110113 GCA_021365335.1 Phaeosphaeriaceae sp. PMI808
TAAGATAGTAAAGGTAGTAAAGACTAGGAATAGTAGAAGGTAGTAAGATAGAAGAAGGTAAGATAGTAAAGATATTAAAGACTAGAGAAGGTAAGATAGTAGAGATAGTAAAGATAAGAATAGATAAGAAGACTATAAACTCTATAATAAGTATAGATACTATAATAAGAAATATAGGAGAGACTAGAAGAAAATATAAGATATCTTTAGTAAGATTAATCTTTATATAGATACTAAATTAGTATCTAAGATTAAATATTTTATAATAAAAGTAGTTTTAAGTACTCTTATAATTTTAAATAAAAATAAGTACTTAATCTTTTTATATTATTAATAAACCTAGCCTACTATTACTACTAAATAAGAGTAAAGAATATTTTTAGATATTAATTTTATAATACTTAGTAATAATAGTAGTACCTATAAGCTAGCTTAATAGGTTTAGATTAACCTAATAGATACTAAGAAGATTTCTAGAGTTATATAATAATATAAGTACTAAATTTCTAAGCTATTATTATATAATTAAAATTAGAAAATATTAAGTCTAGAAACCTATAGAGAGGATATTATTACTAATAGATTTTATAAGATTTAGAGAAAGGATAAGAGGTAGTATAGTAGATATATTACTCCTTAAAGAAGGTTTACTATATATACTTAGTAATAGCTTTATATAGAACCTTCTAAATATTTAATAAATAGTGTTTTAGTTTATTATATATAAGTATATAAAGTATAGCCTATTCTTCTATTTTATTCTTTTATTTAATATTTAAAAGTAGTCCTAAATATAAGTATAAATAGACTAATATATTATAGTAATATACCTTTATAGTACTATTTACTTAGCTTAATAAGTAAGAATTCTATTAGTAAGCTTATAGAATGATATTAGAGCCTCTAGTACTATATTAGACTTAATAGTATAGTACTTTTTTTAGTAATACTTAGCGCGAGGAACTAAAAGTAGGATTAGAATTACGTTCTAATAAGTACTTATAAGTAATATCGCCTATTAGTTAAGATTATATATATAGATATAGATTATATTTAAGTATACGCTATTACTATAGCTAGTAGCTTTCTTATTCTACTTATACTAAGGGCTCGCTCTTTCCTTACTACCACCATACACCAACACTGGAACAGGTTCTTCAACGGGCTTGCTGGGAGTTCCACCTAACCCCAAGCATTCCCATATTGCAAGCGCACACGTTCCACGGCCGACGCCACCCAAGGCGGCCGCCTCTTCCCATCGAAGGGTTTGGGGCACCTTGACTAGCAAATCGACTGACACTCGCACGTATGTTGCAAATGAGCCTGAGG
Organism: Phaeosphaeriaceae sp. PMI808; assembly: GCA_021365335.1. Taxonomy (NCBI): domain Eukaryota; kingdom Fungi; phylum Ascomycota; class Dothideomycetes; order Pleosporales; family Phaeosphaeriaceae; species Phaeosphaeriaceae sp. PMI808. Next base: position 1,330 of record JAJTIZ010000117.1, read on the forward strand.
AGTGATCCAGAGGGTTGGAGCCATGAACAGCACCACACACTCGGTCGCCTACTCGGAAGCGTGAAGATGTATTAGGTCCCAAAATGGCTACAGTCCCAGCAAAATCATATCCTCCAATAGCCCCTGGCGTAGTAAAGTAGGATGGCATTTTATAGTCAGCGGGGTTGAGGCCAACTGCATAGACTTTGACAAGAACATCTCCTTTGGACAATTGAGGTATTGGTTCTCGTCGTCTCAATAGGAGCGCGCCGTCATGACTTTGCACGAGAGCCTCTTGGGTGTCAGGGAGATCTTTAGAATAGCCTGACATAAAGGTCGACATCATTCGTAGAATTTTGCCGTAGAAGCCGGTGGCAATTAGGCCAGGATTTTAAGTTATGAAGGGGTTGAAAGTGCTTGCGGTTGCACCTAATTTTGCAAGTCATCACGTCGTTATAGGACATCTTCGTTTTTCACGAAAGAATGATTCAAGTCGTTACGACCGGCTTGAGAACCTGGCACAGACCTCCCATGCATCCAATTGAAACAACCGAAAATACGAGAGTGAGTTGAATAAGACGGCACGGAACGTTGCGAGCAACAAGACCCTCCCGAACGCCGTCCGAACGACGCACCGAAAGTGGGATGAAGTGTCTAGGCGCTTTCCAAGACTTCACTAACACGGGAGGCCTCCCCTAAGGACAAGCTTTGCACAGGCCATCTGGGCTAAGCATCACCTAGTTGGGTATGCACCTCAGCCATAGCTTTCGGTTTAATCTTTACTTCTAAACAAACTAACGTTGTCTGGTTCGGCGACTTTCAGGTTTAGTGTCATATACCCTAACACTTTTGCCCCACAAGGCTTGTTAGTTGGAAAGTCACGAAAGCCTGAAGGATCTGATGCCCGATGCCGAATGACTGGAAGGACTCAGTCATTGCCCTAGGCCCTGATGATGACTAGAGAGCAATACGAGAGATTGTGGGGAGATTGTGAAACTCTGGAGGGAGGTGCGATAGTTAACATCACGTGATCAACTGAGCCCACCATTTGCAGTTCATCTAGTCTTCTAATAGTCCATATATCTCCTTGCTCACGTTTACATATTCATTCAAATTCCAGTTCGTATCGTGGTCAGCGACTCCAGTTCCCGCAAGTCAGGATCAAGCTTATAATCTTTTTTCTTCTTCATATTCTTCAAATCATTACCCTTACAATTAAACATATCTCGAACATGGAGAATAATATCCAAGCAAAGGAGCCCATAGTCATCATTGGCATCGGTTGCCGATCCCCAGGTGAATGTGATTCACCATCCAAACTTTGGACCTCCTCAAGCAACCTAAGGACGTTCAACGACCCATACCCGACGAACGATTCAATGCTAAATCATTTTACAGCGAAAGCGGTCTTTGTCATGGCAACAGTAACGTATTGCACGCATATACATTGTCCGAAAATGTAAAGAGCTTCGATACTCAGTTTTTTAGCATCAACCCTGTTGAGGCGAGCGCTATGGATCCTCAACAACGGCTTCTTCTCGAAACTGTATACGAAGCTGTCGAGTCAGCAGGCCTTAAAACTTCCAACCTACAAGACACAAATGTGGAAGTCTATGTTGGTTTCATGTGCAACGATTATGAGGCGATGTTGCTCCGCGATTTAGACACTATGCCGACTTATCATGCGACTGGCATAGGTCGTAGTATCGTGTCCAACAGGATATCTTACTTCTTTGATTGGACTGGACCCTCAATGGCCATTGATACGGCATGTTCTTCAAGTCTAATCACTCTTCATGAGGCAGTACAACTACTCCGACAGGGACAAACGAAGGTTGCAGTTGCGGCAGGAACGAACTTGATTCTCGGTTTTGAGAATTTTATTGGAGAAAGCAAATTAAAAATGCTTTCACCAACAGGCCGGTCAAGGATGTGGGACGCTGAGGCTGATGGTTATGCTCGAGGCGAAGGTGTTGCTGCTGTAATTCTCAAACCTCTGAGTGCAACCATAGCTGATGGTGATAACATCGAATGTATCGTTCGAGAAACTGGCACAAACCAAGATGGAAGATCAAAAGGCATTACTCATCTAAGTTCAACTGCCCAGGCTAGTTTGATCCGTGAGGTATACAGAAATGCTGGTCTGGACTTGGAGAACCCCTGAGATAGGCCACAATTCTTTGAAGCTCATGGAACTGGAACACCCGCTGGTGATCCAATAGAAGCAGCGGCAATTTCATCCGCATTCTTCCCCAAAGGCAGGCAACCCTCCGACCAGTCGTTATATTGTGGCTCGATCAAGACTGTGATTGGGCACACTGAAGGTGAGTAGTCAGTGCGAAGCTGTCAGAGCATGTTACTAATCAAAATCAGGAACTGCTGGCTTAGCTGCGGTTATTAAAGCAGCCCTGGCGCTAAAACATGCCAAAATCCCCCCAAACCTCTTGTTCAAGCGTCTCAACCCTGATCTCCAATCTTCCTATCAGAATTTGAAAGTGCCAACAGAGCTATTAGACTGGCCTAAAACCTCCGGATCAGATCCCAGACGAGCAAGTATTAACTCGTTTGGCTTTGGTGGTGCAAATGCTCATGCTATTCTTGAAAGTTTCAACGCCCCATCAGGTAAGGCATCTCTCACCAAGGACCCTGCCCGCTTCACCCCATACGTGTTTTCTGCAGCATCTGAGTACTCTTTGAGGGAGATGGCGAAGCAGTATGTGCATTACCTCCATCGAAACCCCGATGTTAGCCTTAATAGGCTCGGGTTCACTCTTGACCAGAAGCGATCCATTCATTCTTACAGAATGGCCATAACAGCACCAACCAACCAAATCCTAGCCCAGAAGCTAGAGGAAACCATAAAAGGCCAACTCCCACCACCCGCTTCGCGTATATCCACCCAACCCGCAATCCTCGGGGTTTTTACAGGCCAAGGAGCACAATGGCCAACAATGGGCCGACAGCTCTTGCGACAGTCTCATAAAGCTTGGTCGATACTTCAAAATCTTCAACGGGTTCTATCAAACCTTCCTGATGCTCCAAAATGGAACCTGACTGAAGAGATACTAGCCGAAGGACCAAAATCAGGCATTAAGGAAGCCGAAATATCACAACCAGCATGCACCGCTATACAGATCGTACTTGTAGATTTGCTACAGGCTGGTGGCATAAGGTTTAAGGCTGTTTTGGGGCATTCATCTGGGAAGATAACGGCTGCTTACGCCGCTGGACACATGTCTGCTGAGGCTGCAATTATTACTGCTTACTACCGCGGGAAGCATGCACGACTAGCGGCCGGTCAAGATGGCGAGACAGGTGCTATGATGGCTGTTTTTACTACTATAGAGGATGCAGAAGAGCTTTGCAGCCTTCCCGACTTCCGAGGTCGGTTCTGTGTAGCTGCAAGCAATTCGCCGACAAGCGTGACGATATCGGGTGATGTGAAGGCAGTCAACCACGCGAAAGTCGTGTTTGAGGATGAAGAAAAGATGGCGAAGCTACTTTTTGTCGACAAAGCATATCATTCTCATCATATGAATCGATGCTCAGACGCGTATCGAAGTTCATTAGAAAGAACGGGCTTTTCTTTCCACAAGCAAACCGTGGAAAATTGTCTCTGGGTCTCTAGTGTCTACAACAAAGCAGCGTCACACGTCTCTGATCGCTTAACATCGGAGCATTGGAACGAGAACATGGTACAGCCAGTACTATTCTCACAAGCTATTGAGACAGCCTACCGGCTCGCTGGTCCATTCGATTTAGCAATTGAGATAGGGCCTCATCCTGCATTAAAACGACCAGTCATTGAGACATATGAAGCAGTGCATGGGTCTCAACTACCATACACCGCACTTCTACAGAGAGGTAAAGACGATGTTGAAGCTTTCTCGGAAGGACTTGGCAGACTATGGGAACTTTTTGGTGATGCTCCCGTTGACCTTGCCGAGATTCAAAGGTCCGCATCTGCCGAATCCACGAAGCCCAATGCCCTCACGACATTACTAAACTACCCTTGGACTCATGATCGCGAGTACTGGCACGAATCCTGAGTTTCAAAGGGACTGCGCGGTCGAACCTCACCCACTCACGAACTTCTTGGTAACATTCTTCCTGATGGGACTGACCAAGTTCTCCGATGGCGAAACTATATGTCTGTACGTGAAATGCCATGGCTAGAGGGCCACAAGTTACAAGAGCAAACTATCTTCCCAGCAGCCGGCTACGTATCAATGGCGCTCGAGGCAACCAAAGCTTTGTCACCAGATCGATCTCGGAAATTGCTTGAAGTCCGGGATCTCAAGATTCAACAAGCCATGGCCTTCCAAGATGACAACTCAGATGTTGAGACGCTATTTACTCTTTTCAACATTTGTCATTTTGGCCTTGATACCATCACGGCTTCATTCACTATTGAATCAACTGTCGGTAAAAGTGCGAGCAAGCTCACCGCAACCGCATGCGGAAGCATCTTCATCGAGTTTGGTGAATCAGAGGACAATCTACTACCTGCAAGAGTTGATACTAAATCGAATCTTATCCCCGTACCCACAGATAGGTTCTATGAGTCCCTTTCCGAGATTGGATATCATTACACCAGTACATTCAAGGGGCTTTCTGAGCTTTCCCGGAACAACGGGCATGCGCAAGGATTAATTCTCAACCAACCATCTTTGAACAGCCAGCGGGATTATCTATTGATCCACCCTGCCACCCTTGATCTCGCTATCCAGGCGATCATCTTAGCTCATAGCTACCCCCAAGACGGTCAATTGTTTGCTATCCATGTACCGGTCCAAGTCGATTGCATCAGACTAGACGTCGGGCTTTGTGCCTCTCTACTATCTCAGAACATTGAATTACCTTTTGTTGCATCAACATACCAAAGCAACAATAGTATTTGTGGAGACGTAGACCTGTATACAACGAACGCTGGGCTTGGTGCTATGGTTCAAGTGGAAGGCATCAAGTGTGTCTTATTTTCAGAGGCCACAGAAAAGGACGACGCACAGATGTTCTCGACTACGGAATGGGCAGCTGAAATTCCAAACAGCATGAATGTCTGCTTTGATGGTCGTGCTTCTTAGTATGAGTACGCTTTGGCGCTTGACTTGGAGCGAGTGTGTTATTTCTATCTCCAACAATGGGCAAGATTAGTCCCTGAGGATAACCACGGGTGGCGTACCGTATATCAGGGCATGTTTCGCTTCATGTGCCATATACGCTCTAGGGTACAGCAGGGACACCATGCTTATGCTAAGCCAGAATGGTCCTCAGATACGGAGGAAACCATCTCGCGACTACGCAAAAAGCATCCAGCCAGCCTTGACTTCAGAATCATTGATGTTGTAGGTTCTAAGTTTCCGGCTGTGCTACGCAATGAGACGACTATTCTTGAACACCTCATGCAGGATAATCTTCTCAACGACTACTATGCACAAGCAATGGCCATCCCTAACTATACTACATACCTTGCTCGAATGGTTGCTCAACTCGTTCACCGCTATCCTCATATGCGTATTCTAGAAATCGGTAAGATTTAAAACTCATTGGGCCCCAAGCTTGTGTGCTAACTCTACGCAGGTGCTGGAACTGGTGGGGCAACAAAGGGTATTTTCCGCGAAATCGGCTCAAAGTTTGCAGAGTACACTTTTACAGACATTTCTTCTGGCTTTTTCGACAAAGCTCAGGAGGTCTTTCAGTCTACCGCTACCAAGATGAAATTCTCGACTTTAAATGTAGAGAATGATCCTTCTGAGCAAGGCTTCGAGAAAAACTCGTATGATCTTATTGTTGCCTCCCTCGTTCTGCACGCGACGAAGGAACTTCGCCAAACTTTGCTCAACGTTCGCCAGCTGCTTAAGCCAGGCGGATTTCTTCTTATGTTCGAAATGACTGACAATGAGCCTATGCGCACTGGGTTTATCTTCGGAGCTCTACCACAGTGGTGGTCTGGTGCGGAAGATGGCCGCGTGCTATCTCCTTGCATTGAGCCTCTTGAATGGCACCGTCTGCTTTGCGAGACAGGATTCTCAGGCATCGACGCTGTGACTTCAGATCTGGACAGACTACCTCATCCAGCTTCTGTCATGCTCTCACAAGCAGTTGATAACACTATCACAGCTCTGAGAGAACCTATGATCACCGCTGAAGACAAAATCTTCGAACCAATCAAAACACTGGACCTCGCTATTGTAGGTGGTGATAAACTAGGAACTTGCATTCTCGCCAGCCAAATTGCCAAAATACTATCATCCAAATTCAAGAGCGTAATCTCTATTCCGACACTCAAATTTTTGGCTGCGTCAAACATAGATAAAAGCACTGTCATTCTTAGCATCATAGACCTCGACTGCCTGGCATTCGCCCAAATGGATCATGACGAGTTCGAGTCGCTCAAGACAGTATTTGAGAACAGCTTCTGTGTCATCTGGTACACTTCTGGGTCTAGAGCGGACAATCCCCACGCGAATATGATTCGCGGATTTGGAAGATCACTGATGTGGGAACTACCGGAGCTTCGAGTCCCGTTTTTAGACCTCGAGACTCTAGATCCAGATCCAACTACAATCGCACACAGGACTTTGCAGTTCTGTCTGGAGAACAAGATGCAAGATGCAGGCACTCTAAAGTCTTCCTTGTGGTCAATTGAGCCTGAAATTGTGCTCCAGCAGCAAAAAACTCTGATTCCGCGAATCAAGCCTAATCATGAGATGAACGCTCGTTATAATTCGAAGCGGCGAAACATTCTAGCAAAGACCGATCCTCGTCAAGATTGTCTTGTGATCCGATATAGCCCCAGCGGTTACACCTTGGAACAAAGCCACTCTATCAATAAGTGCATCTCTACCACAAGTGAATTAGTTGATATAAAATACTCTAGTGTTTCAGCCCTAAGATTGGATAGCGGGATTTCAGCTTTCCTCGTATTTGGTCGAGTTGCAAGCAGTGGTGAATGGGTTTTCGGCTTATCCCAAATCAATGCCTCAAAGGTCGTCCTAAAGGCCGAGTTCATCACAAAAGTTGGAGGCACACAAATAACAGAAACTGAATTTTCTCATTTGTTGACCGCTATTATCCTCCAGCGGATCCTTATTCGAACTATCTCTGGCGCAACCCTCTTAATACATGGTTCGGACGACAGACTGGCTCAGGTTTTGACAAAAGTCTGCGAAGAGAAGCAAGTAAAATGCTTGCTTACCACTACTGATACATCCAAAGCGGCGAACCCATCTTGGAAAGTGCTCCACCCCTTGTCCCACAGAGATTTTCAGACAAATTGTACCTTCGGACACTAGCGTGTTTTTGGATCTTTCGGGCGACCTTCCAGCGAAGCGTATTGCACTTGCTTTGAAGAGATTCCTCCCACAGGGTTGCGAAACGTACAATTCAGATATGTTGTTTGCACATGTGGCCTCCAACCTTCGGCATCCTGGAGATCAGCCTTTAATCAAACAATTACTGAATCAAGGTCTAAGTATTGCAAGAGATGTACGTATTAACGGCAACACGGTTGTCCCGTCGAATCCGATCAAAATTACAGAGCTTTCGAAAGTCTCCACCAGCTATGATCCATCAACTACCATATCTTGGGAAATATCGGAAGGCCAGATATGCAATGCTGTTGTACGATCATTTGACAGCGAGAGACTGTTCCATTCAGATAAAACGTACTGGTTAGTAGGCCTCACCGGAGACTTGGGTCTTTCACTGTGCGCGTACATGCACGAAAAGGGAGCAAAGCACATAGTTATATCGAGCCGTAACCCTAAAGTTGATGGAAATTGGCTCGCCGAAATAAAGAGCCGCGGGGCCAATCTGAAGATCGTATCTTGGTAAGCCAAGCTCCCGTATCTGACTAATATTGTAATCTCGAAGATCATGACTCTGTGATCTCAGATGGCCTTTATGCTAATGTTATCGCTGCAGTGACGTAACGAACTACGAATCCGTTTCCAAAGCCTGCGAGGATATTTGCGAAGACATGCCGCCTATTGCTGGCATTGTTCAAGGTGCTATGGTCCTTCATGAAACACCTGTTCGCGACATGACATTTGAGTTGCTTCAAAAGGTGTTACGTCCGAAAGTGCAGGGAAGCATAAATCTTAACCGACTTTCTATGAGACTAGACCTTGATTTCTTCATCTACTTCTCTTCAATGACTGGTGTAGTCGGAAATATTGGACAAGCCAGCTATACGACAGCCAACGCTTTCATGATGAGCCAGGCCGCGCAACGTCGAAAGAGCGGCTTGTGTGGGTCTGTCATCAACATTGGTGCAATCATTGGCGTTGGGTACGTAACTAGAGAGCTAAGCCAAGATAACCAAAACAACCTATTCAAGGGCGGATACGTTTTTATGTCTGAGCAAGCTTACCACCAAGCTTTCAGCGAGGCAGTGATTGCTGGTAAACCTGGCTCAAAAACACATCCAGAGATCTCAACCGGCTTGCGACAAGTTAATTTGGCAGACTCAACTCTTCCTGTTTGCGTCGATAATCCCCGATTTTCCCACCATGTCATTCGCGACAATAGCCAGGAAAGCGAGCAAATTGTTGGTGGTGATGCCTTGCCAATTGGGGCACGGCTGCGGTCTTGCACAACTCCCGCAGATTTGCAGGTAGTGATATTCGGTAAAGCATTCCCTTCAATTGATATCTGACCAGAAGCGGCTAACATGATTAAGATGCATTTACATTGAAGCTATGCAGCTTACTTAGAATGGAAATGGACATTTCCGAAGACAAAGAAAAGATCATGGCAAAGAGGACAGATGACTTCGGTATTGACTCTCTGGTTGCCGTTGAGATCAGGACCTGGTTTCTGAAAACACTCGGTGTCAATGTTCCCGTCCTCAAGATTCTTGGCGGTGCGGCGGTTGAAGAGATCGTCCAATACGCCGCAGAGCGACTTGACCCAAGTTTCGTTCCAAATATGGGTAAAGCAGGAGTAGTTTCGCCATCGCGTTCTAAAGCCCCCATCACAAAATCGAAAGCACCCGTTTCAAAGGCTTCACCCACTCCAAAGGCTTCAAGCACTGCAATGGCTTCCAAGCCTTCAGCACAGGTCCAAGGGTTAGATTTGAACTCCACCAGGGGACAATAGGGGTCAGTAAGAGCGACTTGAAAGCCAATAAGCCTATGTCAAATGTTGTTAAATCTCTAACTGTTCTAACCAGTCAGGAAAAATCTTTGAGTAGTTCATCATCTGATGACGAGTTTACCGACAGCCTCAGGAGTACACCTTCAAGCTCTCCATCCTCGAATGGCTATTCGCAGAACAAGACTATGGTTAAAGGAAAGATCATATCGAAGCAAGCTACAGGAACTGAGCAGGTGCGTCGAGCACAGGAAATTCGTAGCGGGTCACTTTCCTATGCCCAGGAGATGTTTTTCTTTGTTCACCACTTCGCCCAGGATCGTACGACACTTAATCACACCGGATCGTTCCGAATTACTGGTCCTATAAAAGTTGACAGGCTAAAATATGCTGTCCAGGCTATCGGCGATCATCACGAAGCCATACGAACTAGTTATTTATATGATGCAGACAAAAGACCAATTCAGAGCGTCCTTGACAAGTCACCACTACGATTGGAACTTGTTCGCATCGCTGATGAGGCGGAAGTCGATCATTGCTTCGCCAAGCTATGTAAACACGAATATGACATCGAAAATGGGCAAACAATTCGTGTCATTTTACTACAGTCTTCTAAGAATTCCTATTTCTTGTTATTAGGCTGCCATCACATCAGTGTTGACGGGGTTACCTTCAAAGTGCTACTGGCCGACCTCGAACGGGCATACAAACAACAACCTTTCCGCGCCCCCCCCGGCCCAATTCTTGGATTATGCCAAACAGCAGAGATCCCACTTTGATCGGGGGTTGATGAATACGGATCTGGACTTCTGGAAATCCGAATTCAAGACCATACCAACACCACTACCAATTCTCTCTCTGCCAGGTGATAAGGAGAGAAGAAGTCTTACAAATTACGAATTCAGTCGGGCAAAAATTGAACTTGACGCTGAGGTTGTATCATCGATTAAGACAGTGTGTAAACAACTTCGAGTCACGCCCTTTCACTTTCATCTTTCCGTGTTCCAGGTGCTACTCGCACGTTTTATGGATGCGGAAGATATCTGCATCGGACTCGGCGATGCTAACCGAACATCTGATGAATCGATGGAGGCGATTGGAGCTTATGTAAATCTTGTTCCATTGCGTCTCTCTATAAACCGAAAGGATCGATTCTTGGACGTCATACTGCAAAGCAGGAAGAAAGTACTAGAAGGCCTTTCACATGCCCAGGTTCCTTTCGGACTTTTGCTCAACGAACTGAACATTCCTCGATCTGATTCAGCTTCACCGTTATTCCAAGCATTCATCGATTACCGCCTCGGTCATAAACAGCATGAACGGTTTGCTGATTGCCAATTGGAGTTTCTCGAGTTTGAGCAGGGGCGCACTGGATACGATGTCAACCTTGATATTCTTGAGACTGGCAGGGGTTGCACAATGGATCTCATGCTTCAGAAAGCTCTATATACGGAGGAGGATGCCCAAATCCTGTCTGATTCTTATCGAGCTTTAGTAAAGGCCTTTACAGATGATACTCAATAGGATGTAGAGGGCCCTTCAATCCACTCTCAGAGCCAAATATCCGAGGTAATTGGTCTCGGTACGGGCCCTGTTATGCGCTCGGAATGGCCTGAGTCCCTTATCGGCCGAGTTCAAGACATTTGCGGCAGATTCCCTTATAATGTCGCCGTTACCGATGGATCCAATGCCTCACTCACTTATAATCAGATGTCTACTCGTGTCAATAGCATAGCACAAACTCTAGCATCATCAGGCGTGATCTCAGGCTCACGTGTTGGTGTTTTCCAGCACCCTACTGCCGACTGGATTTGCTCTTTGCTTGCGATCTGGACCCTGGGTGCAGTTTACATTCCCCTTGATCTCTCGACACCAATTCCCCGACTTGCGAAGATGGTTCAGGACTCTTCTCCATCCGTAGTTCTGACATCTGAGGACACCCTTGAATTCGTCGACGATGTAGTTGGTGACTGGATTTTGACTATTAACGTTGACAACATCTCTACGTCGTGGAACCGAGCAGTAGGAGGACAAACCTCATCGAAGTCTGTGTGCGCAATCTTCTACACCAGTGGATCTACCGGTACTCCGAAGGGAATCTCATTGACCACGGAAAACATTCGAGATGAGATCGAATTTGCAGCTGAATCATACGGTATTGGGCGTGAGAGAGTTCTGCAACAAAGCTCTCTTGGTTTCGACATGTCCTTGACCCAAGTATTCAGTGCCCTCGCTTTCGGAGGTTCATTGCACATGCTAGCATTACATGCACGTGGGGATCCCTCTGCGATCGTCAATGTCATGACTAAAGCGCAGATCAGTATGACTGGTGGAACACCATCAGAATACCAATCCTGGATCCAATATTTGAATCTCCAAAAAGACAACGCTTTTCAGTCCTGGAGAATCGCTGTCAGTGGTGGCGAACAAGTCACTCAGTCCCTACTTGTCTCGTTCGATTCATTGGATAATTCAGATCTGCGTCTTTATAATGCCTACGGTCCCACTGAGGCTACATGTTCTTCGCATAGAATGAAACTGGATTATCGAAACCACGCTTCAGTCTATGCCAGTGGCCGCATACCTGTAGGCCGTGCGGCCCCAAATGTCTCTACGTACATCTTAGACGATCAAGGTCGCGTTTTGCCCATCGGAATGCCTGGAGAGATCGCTATTGGAGGTCCTGGAATAGCATCTGGCTATCTCAACCATGATGATTTGACGCAGAAAAGATTTATCAACAACCCATATCAGTCATCATTTTCCAGATCGAATGACTGGACTACAATACACAAGACCGGAGACAAAGGTCGTCTCCTATCAGACGGTAAACTGGTTGTTGAGGGGCGCATCGATGGAGATACCCAGGTGAAACTATCTGGAGGCCTTCGTGTCGACCTTCTTGACATTGAAAACACGATACTTCACAGTTCTGAGGGTCAAATCAATGTGGCCGTGGTTAGTCTTTACAAAGAGAACGACCAACCCGAAATCATAACTTTACACGCTGTTTGCTCGCCGCAAATTCCGCTGTCTGGCCAGCGCGACTATATTCAGCAGCTAATAAGGACTTTACCGTTACCTCAGTACATGCGCCCGACATTTGTCGAGGTAGTTGACCATATTCCCAGAAAATCTTCGGGGAAGATCAATCGAAAGGCAGTTTTGTCTCTTATCAAGGTCCCAACTAAGACGGGTAACATCAGCGCTCGGGTCGCACTGTCCTGTGAACAGGCAGAACTATTGAAAGTTTGGAGATCAATCCTTCCACAGCAAGTCCTTGGGGACAGGAAAGCCGAGCCAAGTACTGATTTCTTCCATATCGGAGGCACATCTATGCTTCTAATCACGCTTCGACATCGTATTCAGGAGACTTTTGGCGTTGAGTTGGCCTTGGTCGACATGTTCAAAGCTAGCGCTCTTTCGGATATGGCACTTCTCATCGAAGAGAATAGCCGAAACACCAAACAAACGTCCATTGACTGGAATACAGAAATTGCTCTTCCAAATTTCGACTCGACAATCTGGCATGATAAAGGTATCCGGTCACCACCACGATCGGTTATCCTAACTGGTGCAACTGGTTTCCTGGGGGCGAAGCTACTAGAAATGCTACTCAGTGATGGCCGTATCCAGACAGTTCATTGCATTGCTGTACGACAGGCCAGTCGGCTTGATCACTTGGGATCCAACGCAAATCTCAGAGTCTATGAGGGTGATCTGACCTTGCCTAATTTTGGTCTGTCGCATCAAGACTCTACCAACATCTTCTCGACTGCCGACGCGATAATTCATAATGGAGCAGACGTTTCTCATTTGAAAGTATATTCAACGCTGAAACAGGCCAACACAACATCAACGCTCCAGCTGCTTCAACTGTGTAATACTCATCAACGCAGGATCCCCATCCACTTCATTTCAACAGCGGGTATCGCGTTATGGTCTGGGCTCGACGTGTTTGGCGAACGAAGTGCAGCACAGTGGGAACCTCCCACAAATGGGTTCGATGGATATACGGCTACAAAATGGGCCAGCGAACGGCTGCTGGAAAAGGTATGCTTAGCCTACGGCCTCCCAATCACTATTCACCGCCCCTCGAATATCAGCAGAGAAGGCCAGGCGCCGGACATGGATCTCTTCCAGAACTTACTACGCTACTGCTACGACCTCAATGCAGTACCACATAGCCCGAATCTCACTGGAACGCTGAACCTGGTGACAATCAACGAATGCAGTGGGATGATAATTGATTCTCTCTTTGCTCCAAATGTGGAAGGACAGCCACAATATGTGAATGAGATAGGGTCTACCAACTTGGATCTTGAGAGCTTGGGCGCATTTGTGCAGGGTGCAGGCAAAACTGGGATGCAGGTGGAGAACATTGAGTTAGGGAGATGGATTGACCTTGCGGAACATGCGGGGCTCAATCCAGCTGTCGCCGCTTTCTTCGGACGGGTAGAGAGGGATACGGCGAGTCGAGTTCGTTATCCCAAGTTGATAAGAGGTCCAAACTAGAGGGGTAGTCCTGATCGCATACTGGACTCATTGGCTAAGTACTTCATTTGTATTTAATCAATTCTATTTCACTTTCATGATAATGCTGCGGTGCATGCACGCGCTGGAATTTCCGTTGATGATGAAGTATATGACGCGTACATCAGATTGTCAATGTTTACTCAACTATTCTACTCGCTTTCAGTCCCCATTAGTAGCTACTTGGAAACATACAATTTTACCGTTCAAGGGGCATAGAATTTCAGATATCGCATGCGAGAAGCACGAAGCTCTAAATACGAGGGAGGGGTACGTGCCTATACGTACAACAAGTTTAGAACCATTCAATCAAAATTCTAAGGGTTACGAGCCGCATAGGCCAAAATTCTTTCTAAAAGAGCATCGAAACAGCCAAATACATAAAGGCGAACATTTACGCTATCTCGGACCGTGTGACTGTCTTTCATTGCTTACCTACCTAAGACTAGCGCGACGATATTAGGCGGCAGTGTGGCAGGTGGGGTCGGTCATAGCCTACCGCGTATGACACACCAGACAACGCGATCAAACAGTTCTCCTACAGATTGACTCCACAGTTATGGCTTCTTCATCTTCAGTATCGCCAGATCATTCGGGCGCAAAGACCCTCCTCACTCCTGATGAAGTTGCACAAGTATTGAGCATTGAAGTGCTTGATCGAGAAGGAAAGGCAGCACCGTTGGGCGATCTGGCCAAGGGAAAACGGACTGTCCTCATATTTACAAGACATTTTTGTACGTCAGCTCGGCTAACTGACAATTGTGCGCATTAAGATTCAAAGCTAGTATTGATAGTGATAGGGTGTACAAATTGTCAATTGTATGTGAAGGCTATTGCTGAGGCGGTACCACGGTCGAGTTTGCCATCAGACACTCAAGGTGCGTCGAGCCCAAACACCCAAACACTTTGCTGACGATACCCATCTAGTTCTCGTTATCGGAAATGGAGGATACCAGCCTATTGACGCTTATGCTGCAGGATCTTCATCAATGTATCCAATCTACACAGATCCTACCTGCCGCCTGCATGAAATCTTGAAATTCAACTATTCCTTCAAAGAGGGGAGTAGCGGAGACGAGAAGAGAGATTACATGCGCGATGCAGGCGGTACGCTAAGTAGAACCTGGACAGCTATCAAGGGAGCTGTGCAGAATTTGCAACATACGAACTACATAGGGCCTAAGAGCCTAAATGGGGGTGAAGTCGTGCTCTCTGCAGGTATGTACTTCTTGCCACCACGATTATATTTACTGACAGTACAGACGGTAAATGCGAGTATATCTACCGAATGCAGAACACGGTGGATCATACAAGCATTTCTGATTTAGCGAAGATTATACGTGGAAATTATTTGGCTACTGCATAGTTACCAGAAACAAAGCTACTATGTAGAAATTCATAACCTTATCCGTGTGTTACTATTCAGCGAGCTATTTGGCTAAATTCAAGTTGCGTGTTTTCCTAATTGTCATTTCAAGCCTCAATACATTCATTAAGATATTCATTCATAGGAAAGCGCGGATTTCAAGCTGCAAGGCCTTGCTCTATACGTTATTATGCGGGGTATTATGCATTTAAACCCAAGCGAACATACTATCTGACTAAATGTTTTCCACGACAATTCTAATATTTCTTGGCACTCATCTTGCAGTTATGAAAGGCAGGATACTATTGATGGTAGAGGCCAACAACAACAAGGAAAATAAAATAAGGCTATTGCGGCACATGCTGCCTAATCCCAGAACCCAGGCATTCAAAAATCGTCAAAGGATAGTATATTGCAACCAAGTTTTGGTATTCCATATGTTTATTTACTCAAGGGGCCATATCAAAGTTGTTTCCTTCAACTCCTATCGTAACTGAGCCATAATATTATAATGAAGCATAAAACCCGAAGGATATTGTAATAATGTCGTGTCGATCAATACATCTACAAGGACAAGTAAAATTATAATGGGGTAAGTATTTGATAAATTCTACTTGAGTGAAAGAAATTATAGTAGTAATCGAACCCGACATACGGAGCCTAAAATCCTAAAAGTCATAATAAGTCGTACATCAGCCGTGAGTAAAATATACCAGGAAAGAAAAAAAAAGGGGGGCTGAACCGTAAAGAACTTTACAAAACGCTTCAAAAAGAAAATTGAAAAGAAAAAAAAAATTGAAATAAAAGGGTACAAGGCCAAAGTGGGACGACCCAAAAGAGACTAAAAAGAAAGAAAAAAAATATATATATATACACAAACATCCCCATCCTCACTCCTCATACCACCCCTCCTTCCTCCCCCCTTTCCCCCTACCACCCTTCCTCCCCTCCTCCCCACCCCCCCTCCTCCTCTTCCCCCCCCCATGCACCGTCCGAACATGCTCCATCATCTTATCCTCCCTAGCGCCAAACCCGCGCCCCTTGCTCCTCCCCTTCGGCCTCCCACTCCGCGCACACCCATCGACATTGCAAAAATACTCCTTCTTCTTCACCGCATGCACGTTGTCGTAGTGCCTGCGGAAATCGGCTTGGCGGCCGAAAGTAATGTCGGCGCACTCGGAGGAGACACAGCAGAATTTGCCGGAGGAGGTCACGTTGCCGATTATGGGGGAGGGCGGGGAGAGGGGGGTTGGGGGGGTGGGGCGGCGGCGGCGTTTGGGGGCGAGGGTGGGGGGTGTTGGGGAGTGGTTGGGGGAGATGTGATGGGGGGGTGTGGGCGGGGGGATGTATGTTGTTGTTGATGTGCTTGTTCGGGAGGATGAGGATGGGGGGCTGGAGGGCGGGTTAGGTTGTGGGAAGGGAGAAGTGGGAGGGGAGCGACTTACAGTATTTCGTCGTAGGGAAGGTTTTGGGTGTGAGAGATGGGTGGTACAGAGTATTGCGGTGGCGGAACAGCTGCGAAGTACGAATCTCTGCAGACAAAGTTGTTAGAATATGTTGAAGTGATAGGGTGTTGAAAGGTCAAGTAGTAAGGAAATTGGCGGTCCGTGCTGGATTTAGAAAGTCAGGTTCCGTTGATGGGCACTAATTTACCGGAACAAGCGGGTGAGGAGCCTTTCTGGTCTGGTCTACGTTGACGGTCTTGTGTATTTCAGTGCAGGAGGCACGGCTAGAATTGGAAATGCTACTTTGGTGAGTGCACCATAGAAATATGAAATATGAATTGTGTCGACTTTATGGTAAGAGAAGAATGTATACTTCAGAGATGTACTTACAAATGTACCTGTTATGAGAGCAGTATTTGTATAGTGGCGCCTATGGAAATATGTCCTGCTACATCACGGATCACGATTGTTTGGGCACGTCTAAAGATGAAGGCCGGACTGGGAAAATATTCCGGCTATGATGATCCACACGGTTCGAATGTCCACGGTGCGATGTGAAGATGTGGATTTTTCTTTTGTGTAATCACTTTTCTACAGTTGTTTTCTCCGCCATATGCGCTACGGCCGACGCAGTCGATGGTAACGTGCACGAAGAATGAATGAATGATGGGATATAGAAGGATTGCACCCACCTTTTCTTCCACCTTATTGGCAAAGGTGGTAGTCTTATTCTCACCTTCAGGCAATATTATCCAAGGACCTCGGATTTCCGGTAGGCGTTTCCCAGGTTTTGTTTTGAGGCAGCCATATTGGTGAACTGGAGTCCCAGAGTGGAGCAGGTACTCATTTGGCGTATCCAGCAAACTCCAGCGACGGAATAAGCAGTTAATATTTATCTCACTCGATGCGTAATTGCAGAGGTCGGGCATTCCCGAATATCAAAGCCACCCACGGACCTGTTGATGCTTCAAGCACATTCATGCCCAACGAAAAAGGTTCCCATCAAGAAAGGCTTTAATCTGGAAATCCCAAAACGGTCCCGGAGAACGGCCTCAAAGAAGCGGGGATGTTGCCATTAGTTTCCCAGCACACACAAAATAGAATTTCCAGCCAAGCCAGGATAGCCAGGGGTCCCGTGACTATTTTAAAGTTTTCGGCGGAATAGAGTTTTTTTTTTTTCCGGGACATTTTGCTCGAACAATACTGATGGAGGAGGTAAACTTACTCAAGGGCCATAGAACCAAAAGCCTTATTATTCCGCTCATCAATCCGGCCCGGCGGTCCAAACGCATTATTTACGCTCCCAATATCCGCCATAAACGCCGCGTCTCTGTTGCCCCACTCAAGGGGCGTGTAAATCGGGTGGTCCGGTATGTTTGACGTGCTGGTGTGAGGATCGAGGAAAGGCGTGATGGTGTTGTTGATTCCAAACAGCGCCAATGTCGATTCTGGCGGGGTGTAGTTGGGTAGGTGGAAGTGCGTCTGTGTTTCGTGTGGTGGCGGGGGCGCAGCCTGGCGGTGTTTTTGGTGGTAGCCTATTGGATGGTGGGTTGAGGAGGAGCGGGACATGTTCGCTGCGCTAGAGCGAGAATCATGACTGAGAGATGTACGGTGCGTGTGGCGCGGTTGTTGGCCGGATGATGTGGAATACTGAGACTCGGAACGTACCATGCTCACTGCCGGGCACTGGGTGTAGAAATGCGGGGTTATTTGTTTCGTTGGAACGTAAGGCTGAAGTTCAGCCTGCTGTGAAAAAGGATCACCGGATTTTGGATCGCTCAGAGGTGAGTAGTTGGAGTGCAGTGAGTCGTGACGCTGGTGGTGATGTTGGGTAGGCGAAAGCAGCTGCTGTGATTCAAATCGCTGTTGGGTCATAAATTCGTGCTGAGTAGCGTTGGAGTTTTCCACACCGAGGTCGAGGCTTAGATCATATGATTGCTGCACGCTGTCGCCATCATCTTCATTGTGGTATCTGTAACCCTCCATGATTGATACGAGTGTGATGCGATGCGAGGCAAGTTGCAGTGGCGGCAATACAGTTTGCTAGGTCTGAGTGGAATACAAAAGGCTGTCGGTGTAGCTGAAAAGATGGAGAATGAAGCGACCATATACGCGTATTTCGTTTGTCAAGGACATGCCGCTCCGAGCAAAGTACAGCATGAAGGGCTCCTGAGTACACTAGCAATTGCAGCGTGAAGGACTTTCTTGGCATGCATGCAACAGCCATGGTCTCTTTCCGCAACGTTAAATGCAACAGGGCATACAGACTAACGAACTCAAATAAATAAGGCGAATGGGGCCGACTACGGCTGACAAGCCTAAGCCCCAGCCCCATCGAATCATATGTGCAGGGGAGCATAGCCTGGAGGAGTCCTCGTCCTCCCGATTACTGTGGGGCCCGAGCTTCCGGTTAACACTGGCAGGGTATTGAATCCTAAAATTGAAGAAGTGGGAACGAAAGTATAGAAGTGGATTCTTTTCTAGAATTGCTCTCGTTGTAGGCATGTTGGAGCGATCGATACTCATCGCCAAACCTCGATAATAGTTTGCTGTTAGAGACTTATTTGATGTTGTTAGATCCGAAAGGCTGCGAAAAAAAACAAAACAGCCGTACGTATACTACATGCACGATAAACGGAAGGAGATGCGGTGCGCCGAGCCTGTGATCTTGTTTCATAGTAACGGTGTTGGATTGGGTAGTTCCATACGTTGCTATTCTACCTTCACTTATCGGCTACCAACCGCAGCTCTAGGCCACCTCAGCCAGGGGTCAGGGACGAAGTAGTAAGTTTGCCTTAATCCGCCTCACATTTTTCGTTGTCTTAACTTGAAGAGCCGCAGCTTGTCCGGGTTTTTGTCGTCCCTGTAATCCTTCTCCTCTGCCAACAGCGACGATTTAGCTTCAATTCCCTGGATCAAGGGTGTTGCCATTGTACAACCAATAATTTTGTCTTGTGAGAGTTACTCGTTAACGCTCCACACCTTGATACTAGAGTCGCCTCCTGCACTTATGACCTTTGCAGCCTTTGCCCATGCGACACCAGTAACACCATCTTTGTGAGCATTTAGTGCCT
Source organism: Phaeosphaeriaceae sp. PMI808 (assembly GCA_021365335.1). Taxonomy (NCBI): domain Eukaryota; kingdom Fungi; phylum Ascomycota; class Dothideomycetes; order Pleosporales; family Phaeosphaeriaceae; species Phaeosphaeriaceae sp. PMI808. The sequence continues at coordinate 20,823 of JAJTIZ010000117.1, forward strand.
TGATCCGCTTGCCCGGATCCTCTGTACTCCAAACCATGACGTTAGTATCCAAACTTCCACTTGCAGTATACTTCTCCGTTTCATCCCAGGCCAGGCAGGTGATGCGTGCAGTATGCGCACTCCATCTGTCAGTGATGAGTTTAAAGTCACCTGACCCTTCAAAAGCGTAGACCTTGCCATTGCCAGCACCCACTGCAAGCTTCTTTCCTGAAGGAGAGAATGCAAGTGCTGAAATTGGAGATGTGGCTCGACGTAACTCGATCTCAGTGTCCTTGAGCGCTGTACCAGAGAGGGTATAGATGTGCACCAACTTGTCGTCGCCACCCACCGCAACAGTTGCGCCATGCGCTGCAATTGCAGTTGGGGAGTACTTGGTTGGAACAGAGCTAGTCTTTGATCCGTTCTGATAGATTGCTATTGAGTCAGAGGATATGATGAGCACGGTGTCTGACGTGGCAGCAATGCCCTTGGGCTGGAAACCAAGTTCGCTGGCTTGTCCGGTGAAGATCTTATTTGGGACTGAGATGGACCGCATTGTGTCGTCCCAGCCAACGCTGTAGAGTTCAGCTTCACCTTTAGCTTCGGAAGTGGCTATATCGGCTACGTAATTGGAGTGAGCTGCTCCTTCAACTTTATCTGCAAGGCCAGTAGAGAGATCCCACGCAAGAACACGTCCCTCGTAGCTACCAGTAGCGAATGTGGAGCCAGAGATACCGGCTGCAGTGATGTTCTTTTGATGGCCACGCACGACCCGTGTCGGCTTAGGGTTACCGTCAACGAGATAGTTCAGGTTTCCGTCAAGATCCACGCTGACGATTAGTCCGTCGCTGCGGCCCGCTGGCCAGACTACACCAACCTGCTGATCTGGAATGCTGGCAACGCCCTCCTCGCCCATACGCCACGACTGAACAGCCTTGCCCGCTTCTGGATCCCATATCCGGACAGTCTGGTCAGCGCTAGCGGTGACGAACCTCTTCGAGTCCCTAGCCCAGGATATACCGAAAATGCTGCCGGTATGCACGCCGTCTCCAATCTGGCCTTTTGCCTCACCAGTCTTGCCGTCATAGAGCCAGATGCGCTTGTCTGCACCTACACTAGCAAAGACAGAGCCATCCGGGGCAAAGGCAGTGCCAAAGATGAAGCGGTTGTGTTGGCCCCGCAAACTCGTGTTGAACTTGAAGGGAGCGCCATGGTAAAAGACTAGGCTAGTGTCGTCAGAGCCCGTCGCTGCACGTAATGGCCGTTGCTGCCGAATGGAGACGGTGTTGATCTGCGATGAATGCCCCATAATCTCGCCCACACTGTTACCGCTATCCGCTGTGATGCAGTGCCCGAACCGTTCCTTACCATCGCCTACTGCAATGATACGCTGCGAGTCACCGTCCCAGGCAATGTCGTTGATTCGTCCAGCGATAATATGGTAATCGCCTAAACAACTCGTCAGCTTCACTTTGATGTTGTTCCCGTGTGCACCATTCGTCCTGTCTCACGCACCCTTGGTCGCCCCATCGCCCACGCAATCCCAGACTTTGACCGTTCCTGAGACATCTCCACTAGCGACATAGAAGCCAGATGGTGAGAAGCGAGCGACTGTGGTCTGGGCTGTGTGTTGGGTATATTGTTTGCTGACGGCTGGGTCATCGATGGAGCGTAAGAAGATGGATTTGCCAGACTATTCAGTGTCGTCATCAGCCCTCGATGCCTCAACGATACGGCAATTCGGCAGTGGTTCCTACAGCGTATGCGAGTCGCTCGCCCTTTGCATCAGAAGAGAGGGGAGTGGCCGATCCACGTGTTGTGGTGGGAGACGCAGCCCAAATGGCATCTGATAGTGTAGTTAGCGTTATAAGCTTGCGATCGTGTGTGCTGAACAGTCATACCTGATACGAGGGACATGATGTAATAAGTGAGGTGGGTCGTGGTTTTGGAAGAAGGTGGTACAGTGCCTGAGTTATCAATCGCTTGAGACAATGCGGCCTGGTACGCCTTGTTTGGTTTCAGAGTAGGAGCTGCCAAAGCTGGAGGCGGGGCAGGCGGGGGTGGCTGTGCAATCACGTGCTCTGCTTGTCTCTATCAAAAGCCAGCGCTGGAATCGAAAGTCATCTGATAAGCTGCACGTGATAACCAGAGGTCGGTCGTGTTGTCAAACTCAAAACAGGACACGCTATATTCATTATGCGCTCTCTCATCCAACACTTGTTTCAAAAACACTTGTTTCAAAAACACACTCTCTCATTCAGCACTTGTTTCAAAACCAAAGTTTCATTGAAAACATTAAACTATGCTCATCTAAACATTAACTGCATGAAAACGAACCATTCATCCAAAGGAACGTGCAACACCCGCCCCATATGCCTAAACCAAAACGCTCAAGGAAAGTCATGAAAGCTTCAGCAAACTCATCATCACCCCAGGGCACCCCCTTCTAATATTTGACATAAGGCCCAGCATTTCCGGCAATCCACTCAATATGATCAACATCCCCAGTCCCAACTAGCTCACCCCCATAAGTCTCCCCAGCAGGACAAGGAAAGCCCTGTCCAAACGTAGGAAAGCCCGCGATCCACGTCGCCTCGCCGCCAAGCTTCGCCGCCATGCGTCCAATATGCTGATCGCGAAGGTTACCAGGGGGCCAGGAAGATGTGCTCGCGGAGACGGGGGCCAGCGAGATGAACACGTCGAACTGGCCTGTGCCTGAGAGCCTGGAGGACGAGTCGTTGGGCAGGTTGAAGCCGAAGGAACATGTTTTTCCGGCCGAGGCAGGGGGGAAGGTGAAGGTTACTAGGGTCGTGATGTCGGTGGTGCGGCCGTCTTTGAAGATTTTGCCCGTGTAAGTGGAGCGCTGGATTGCGCCGCTCCAGACGGAGTATTGGGATGTGTAGGTTGGGCGGAGGGTTGTGGTATCTCGAGGGGCGTTGGTGGGGAGGGCTGATGAGAGGGTTGCGATGCTCAGGGCGAGGATGGAGGTGAGATGCATGGTGTTCAGTGGTGGATTGATGGTGGATTAAAAGAATAGTGTTGTTCGATTGGAAGTTGTTCTTATGATGGGAGACGATGATGGTAGTGATGATGAGAATATATCACCTTGAAGGTGCTCATCTTTATATTTCATGACTGTGGCTTGCACATTCTTCAGTGCTGCTGTAATTAGACAATGGCTTGTGGTGTGATATGCTTAGCAGAAACATAGCCTTACAGCTTGTAGGATAGAGTAGAAAATCCTCTTTGAGCAAAGGCGCAGCGATCAGCAGTTCGGTACTTCTTACGTACCGAGTAATGCGATTGGGTCTTAGTTTTACGTGCGGCTGAGGGTACCGGTCTACAGCTCTAGGGTTAGCGTAGTCACCTGTTGTCACATGAGGGCTGAGAAAACAGAGACAAGTCATACGTAAGCTGCAGTCGGCTAAATCAGGTGACCCTAATCGTGTGATTTTGGGTTCAATGTTCAATCCATCCCGAGATCGTCCTTGTGCATAACATGTTAAAGTCAGAAGTAAAAGTCCTTCGATTATCAATTTGCAATCGCTAAGACTACATGACACGAAAGATGAATAAATTTAGCGATAAAAATAAAGTACATTCGAAATACTAGAGGTACTGCTGCGGCTCCACCAGGTAGAGTAGGGTAGAGTGGCGCTACTGCTGAGTGGCGCTACTGCTAAGGGGCGCAGCACTCTACCACATCACTCCATCTTCGTATTCGTTAAAGAATGCACGCTTAGCTAAGTATAGACAACAAGCTGAATGAGCATCTAAGACACACTTCTCATTACCGTAGCTCTTCTCTAGTGCATCCGAATTCAAATTGTAGAAGCTACGCCGATCCAATGTTAGGGGCCTTAGAAGAGTTGAAAATTAAAAAAAAGGCAAACTTGAATTGAGAAATGCGCCTCGCTTCCTTACAAAAATAGTTATTATCGTGTCTCAGCGGCAAGTGTACCCGTAGGGTAATAAGAGACAAAGGCCTGTACATGGCTGCATTCTTTGAACTTGATTGGTACAATCGGTCTGCAGCTCATCTAGTACCCTTATTTACCACCGAAGCAGGCAATCCCATCGTTCATTATTCGTATCATCTTTGGATTAACTTTGAGAAGCGAGCTGTTTACCTTTTGGACCAGAAAACTGTGGCAGATTATGGATTGAAATTTACCTTTACACAAAGCTTTTTCCGGATTTGACCTTGGGTTACACAAGGGTTCCCTGAGTCAACGTGAGTCCGCGTGATCGTGTTTGATTTAAGCCTGAGCCTTCGGGCCCCGCTCTTCGGCGGCTTAGCTCTTGGACGCTTGTACCAGTGATGCTTTCCTTCCCCCCCACAGTCCTCAAGAACGCTCGAGCAATCAACATCCCATATTCAGCTAATCGTGACCTCTATTTACAGTCTTTGGAATTTTCATCCGAAAATTTCCTGCGGGGCAAACGTTTATTTGAGTGGATTGGGTGGAGCTTAAAGGGTTCTGAATATCAGTATCGGGTTGGAATTTTGTTTATACTGCAAACTTGTGGTGGGAAAAACGATCTGGGGAATAGCTAGGCGATAATTCATCAATATCTCTTAGAAAAAGAGAGCAAAACTGTATACTAAAAGAGCGCCGGAGTTGACTTCTTCCTGCTCCGTGTTCTGGCTATCAATTTATCCAATCGTTCATCTTTTCCTTGCTCAGAGCACAAGGCATCGAGCGTACGCTCTGATCACTAGTGTCAAACCTTACTCACGAGCTTCATAATCTTGCAACAAAACCCGTTGAGGGTATCAGCTCGTCTCCTATTCTGTTTCCGACGTGTCCTGTTCTGGCTCTGAGGTCTCATGTTCTGCTTCCTGCTCCTCCAGGAACATTAGGATAGTCCAGTCGAAAACGTTGTCATACTGGAAGTGCTTGCGGTAGAATAAACCGCGGAATAGGCGCCGTAGACGTCCATAGTCGAGTTTCTTGTCTAAACGGACAAGCTCAAAGTACTTCTTGAACTCAGCAGGAACGCTGTTGAAGAGACTGCCTTCCTCCGCTGACCGCTTCCCCTCCAAGATAATGTCATTTTTTTCTTCAGGTCTACACTGTACGTCTTCCCATGGAAGTGAACCTTCCAGAAAGTACAAAAGGACATATCCAAGAGCTTCCATGTCATCACGAGGGGATGGCCCTGTAGTAACCGATTAGAAAGGCCTTGTATGTAACTTGCTGCACCTACTATTTGCTAGATGTGCGTTGATGCTGGCATATTCCAGCGTGCCGATGACAAAGCCACTTCTGCCCCGAGCGACAATCTCTTGAGCCATACCAAGATCCGTCATGTAGACGGTATTGCCTTGTTTGCCAATACCCATGAGCATATTGTCTGGTTTGACGTCTCTGTGGATGTACCCTTTCGAATGAATATACTGGAAGCGAGAGATAATCTGGTCCGCAAGCAACAGTACAGTCTTTAGAGAGAATTTCCGGTCGCAATAATTGAAGAGGTCTTCGAGAGATGGCCCCAACAGCTCAAATGCCATGACCCTGAACTCGCATTCGCAGCCAAGCCAGTATACTCGTGGGATGCCATTGCCGCCCTCAAGTTCTTTGTAGATGTCGAACTCATCTTCGATTAGTGAAGGATAAATTACGGCGCGCTCCTCGAGTTTGAGAGCAACTTGTTGGCTGGTTTCGAGGTCATGGCCTGCGTCAATCAATCGTTGTCATAAATTAAATATTGTAGGACAGGCTCATAAGTTACCTTGGTACACTGCGCCGCACCCGCCAAAGCCCAGTAGAAAGTCTACCTGATATTTGCCTTCTACGATGAGAGGCTTCATGGTGATGCAAGAAAGAAGGAGAGCACATGGCATCTCACACGTCGACAATGGAAACGGAGAGAACAAGGAATGGAAGGCGCGTGCTGCTACAAACGCTAGTCACGCGCTAGTCTGAGGGTGGGACAAAGGACCCTCTCCCAATCCTAGCCTCTGTCACCAAAATTAAGCAATCAACAACGCACCCTCTCTTATTTACTCTATATTACGGAACTATAGTAAGAGCTTACAGTCTAAAGAGTTGTCAACATATAGTTCCTGCTTTTTCCTTTCAATCTACCTATCTAGGAAATTATTTTACAGCCTAGGTTCTAATCATCAGGTTGCCAAAAACAGCAGGTTTTGGAGTGGGCACTATTTTGCTCGGTGCGTGCCTCTGCAGCGACAAACGCCAAATACCAGGTATATAGCAAAGCAAACTTCAAACTTGCATTACATATATCTACACCCTTTTACGACCATGATACACGATGCCTCCACAACCAGAGTTGAAGTCCCAAAGACGAGAAAGGCAACAAGCATTCAAAACAATATTGAGACAGTAGACTCAGAATCGCAACCACAACAACCGCCCGCCAAACGCCGAAAACATTCATCTTCGTCTTCATCTTCATCGCAGAGCGGGCTTCCTCCAGAATTCTGGGACAAGCTTTCGCGGGTGCCGCTCAGTCGTGGTGCGCTTAGAGAGCTCAACAGGCGGACAATTCAGCCCATTGTCCCACAACAGCGCGCAAAGCGTGACATCGAAGACAGTCAAGTCAAACAGCTTCAGCGCTTTGCTCGGTACGGTGGCCCAGACCTGCGCAGGATCCGAAATGTTTGTTCTGTCTCAGCTATTCTGTAGAGAAGCTATGTTAACTTTTTACAGTACCCAGAACCTGCAAACCAAGTCAAAATGAGACCGAACGTGAGCACGCACAAGAAGTTGACTCCCTATGACGCCGCATTTGAACAAACACTTATCGACAACGGTATTTATCCACCAGGATATAGCAATGTCGAGCCAGGTAATTTGGACGAGGTGACAAGGAGGCTTGGTCGATGTCGTGCGTCTGTGTCGTCTTCAAAGTTTTCTCACGACGATTTATTGCATTTCAGGCGGAAAAATTTCGAAGCACCAACCGAAGCCCAAGTAATGAGCCAAGTCTTCCCGACCATCCTAAGCGAGGCCTACATCCCATCGGGATTCCATCAGTTGTTCGGGAACCTAGAGCCATTTTGCGAAAATATTTGCGCTCCAAAACCAGACCACTTCAATGGCTCTCGCACTACGGGGATCGAACTCAAAGTGCGGCATGACCTTGACAAGTACATCATTCCTTCAACGCAAAAACAACGTCCCGCGCTCCCAAACTTTTTCGTCGAAGTGAAAGGCACAGACGGAAAAATTTCGGAAGCCAAGCGCCAGGTCATGCACGACCTTGCGGTAGGTGCTCGAGGGATGCTCAAGATGCAGTCCTATGAGCTGAATGAGCCTGCATTTGATAACAGTGCCTATGCATTCGGATGTACCTACCACGACGGCAACTTATCTCTGTACGCGGCGCATCCAACCAAGCCAGGCGATGCGGACGGGAAGCCCGAGTACCACACAACCAAGATTGGAGGGTTTGATTTGACTTCCGACATAGACTCGTATCTCCAAGGCATTGCGGCGTTCCGCAACCTGCAAGACCTGGCGAAAGAGATGAGAGATGACTTTATTGCACGTGCAAATAAGAGAGCGAGGGGGAACAAAGATGAGCCCGAGGCCAGGTCATCCGATCCTCGCTCGACCTCATCCAACTAGTCCGCGTGAAACGAGCTCCTCAAAGCTAATTCCGAGAACAAAGAATCCGATACAACATCAACAGACGAGTTGGCATCGCCAGGACTGCAGAAAAAAACGAAAAAAGGCGGGCCAGTCCTTGGCACCCCTTTTACCGACTGAGTCGCATCGCAGTCCTCTCCTTTCTTTCCTTTCTTTCTTTCTTTCTTTCTTTCTTTCTTTCTTTCTTTCTTTCTTTCTTTTCTTTCTTTCTTTCTTTCTTTCTTTCTTTTCTGTTTAGGCCAGTACCCTACTAGTCCTAAAGGACGTATAGCTCTACGCTACTACGAATATAGAATGCTTGATCTTCTTCCTTAGTTAGCTCTCTATCTACTATTCACTCCTTTTTCAATCAATGCGTTATCACCACCTCTTGGGGCTATCTTGCGTGAAGTCTACCTTACAATTTTGTGCCCGTTGACACTAAGATGTCGTGAGTTGCGGCTTGTCCGTCATGGAATACGCCACACCTACGTGACCTGCTCGTCAGAGCGAATACTTTGCATGAGGAAACCTACTCCCCGAAAACGATCCTCGTCAACGCGATTTTCTGCCATCCACCAATGCCTCTGCCTTCCACCGAACACGCTGCTTACCTCGATGGTGTCTCTCCAACCTCCCAGCTCCTCTTTCCTTCCGCCCCCTCCCTCCATTCACCAAACCAAACTAAGAACCGAGCATCCCATCTCAGCATCGAAGATTGGATGGAACATTGAATTCATACGTCGGAGTACGAAAATAAACCACCATATTCCTTCGCATTCAATTTCTCTCGTTGCCAAGCAAGGGTCTGCGCAATGGCATGTTAGAATTACATTCCTGGCGAACCTTGTCTTACTGGTCAAGAGGCCAGCCAGAAGCCATGCTGGCCAAAGCGATGGTGCGACTTTGAGGCCCTGTGCCACTGCATCAATTTTGACCTCCTTTCCTTTCTTGATGGTAAGTTTACGGAGTTGCTCATTTCGCCACAGCCAGATTCCTCAATTACAACACAGCTACTTCCACCCAAAGACTTTCCTAGCTGTGACAGTGATTATGCGAAATTCCGAAACGTCAGTCTTTGGTTTCACATGTAGGAGTACACCGAATGTACACACTATCCTTTCTATATTGGCTCAGGACGCACAGTTCATCTCAGGAATATGCAAAGTTCTTCGAACATGTCAATATCGCGCGCATCTTAGGTAATCAACGCGAATATGTGCACAACGGCGAGACAGACTCTTCTATTTTCCACACGACGCAAAGGTTATGGAACAAGAGCTACGCAATCTGGAGTTCTTTCATGGCAGCAAGCGGATCGTGCAGCTGGTTGCTGTCGTGACATCCAATAATCCATATCAAACAAGGGAAACTGGAGCTCCACCCGTCCTTCGCGGTATCCTTCTTGAATATCTTCCAAATGGTACCTAGCACGATGCAATGCAATTCCCGGAGCCTTGGATGCATAGCTCATCATGGTGGCTGCAATGGGCACTCGATATCTCAATGGCTTTGGCATATATGCATCAAATGGGACGACACACATGGATCTAAAGCCAAAGAGCGTGGCTATGAGCAAGGAATGGAGTGCTGTTATGCTCGACGTGAGTGGCATCGGAGGTACTGGTGATGGGTGGTTGCTACCAGAACTATTTGAATCACTGAATAGGTGTTCAGAGAGCTGGGAAATGCGGGTGCAGGGCGATACGTGGGCACTGGGTAAGATTATGGTTTCCATGGCTAAGGCTATGAACGACGGTGGCAAGGAGGAAGAGAAGTTATTCTTGCTTCAAATTGCTCACATGTTTGAACAAACCCGTGGCTGTACCTCTCTCGCCGCCATTTCGGATCGACTTTCCAAAATCATCGCTTCAATTGGTCTAAGTGATGATGAAATGACTTCGGTCTTATGATCTCACTTAAGCCTTATACATCGGTGCTTCACTCCAAGCCGTTCCTGTCAACCGCTGGGTTATCAAAACTATCATTGGCAATATCACCTACACTATGCCTTTATTACTGCACATGGATAGAAAATATGGAGCTGCACCAACCAGGTCCTTCTCGACACAGTCCCACTTTCCGATCACAACCGTCCTTATAACACCATTGAAGCGTCGTTCTCTACTTGCCGCCTCCAGACTCGCAAACCTCTTTCTTTTCCTGAGCGGCCTTGCAATGATTTGAAAGGGCCTTTGTATAATGGCCGCAACTGTCGGTGGCAGTGTTAAAGGTACACATGATTTGAGGACGAAGAAGGTTAGAATATGAGGTTTCTAGGAAACTACAAGTGCTTTGAGAAGATAAACGTTGACTTTCACGAGTTTTACTGCTTTAAAGGAAGGTCTTTCACCTTATGGCTAGAACGTAGCAGATATATGTGAATGCCAACCAGCTCACCAGAGACTAGGACAAACACTCATCAGCATGTTTAGCTTTACAAGCTGATAGGCCGTAGTCTTGATAAATCCAAGTTCCGTGCCGGGGACCAAAATTTCATATTCTATACTGCTGCCTAAAATGGGACAAATGTGTCATGCTTCCCACGCTATCGGTTTGTTTCTAAGGTTTTGTCAAGGGTTTGGAGATGAAGATTCCAATCAATTCACTCTAAGAATTGGGCTAGGCTGACGATAAAATGAGTCAATCAGTCGGTCAACGCATGCATCTTCTGTTTTCGGTGCCAATCGCTTATCAGCGTGCGGCTAAACTGGCCTGCTGGTTTCAGTCTCCATTTACTCGCCGCACTGGCCAAGGTGCTCCGCACCTTGGCCGTGGACAGCTCAACGGTACTTACCAGCTCAACGGCACTTTTCTCAACTTTTCATCTCTCGCACGCGTTTTTTCGCGACGCCACCATGTTTTCGCGATTTGGATCATACAGCGATGTTGAGCAGCGTATTAAGCTCTGTTTGGAGTCCTTGGACGGATCTAAAACGCCTAATTTTGCTGCGTTATTATATGAGTACAATGTGCCAGTCAACCGGTTACGGCGCAGAGCCAAAGGCTTCAACTCAAAAATCTCGCGCCCAGCCGCAAATAAACGTCTCAACGACGCGCAGGAGGAGACTATAAGACAATATATTGCTCGCTGCGATCGATTGCATATGCCAGCGCTAGTACCGCAGCTGCAAAGTACTATCCAGAGTATCTTGGATGACGACGATCCATCTGGCCAAGCTCCTCCACTCGGCCAGCACTTTATCGCGCGCTGGCTTAAGCGCAACCCTGATTGCCGTAGAGTTCGCCAGAAGCCTCAAGAGCTCGCGAGGCTTGCGAGCGCGCGGCTTGACGTTTATACAGACCATTTTACGGAGTTGAAGGAGGTTATAACGAAGTATAGTATTCAGCGCGCCGACTGCTATAATATGGATGAGACTGGCTTTCGGATTGGAGTTGGAGGCTCGCAGTGGATCGTAACTTTCGATTGGGACCGCCAACAAAGCAGCGCAAGTGAGACGAACCGCGATTTTGTTACTGCGATAGAGGCGATAAATGCTGCTGGCGATGTGCTGCCGCCTATGCTCATCGCTAAAGGCGCCGTACATCTCGAAAAATGGTATACTCAGACGTCTCTACCTGGCGAGTATAGTATGGGTTTGAGTAGTAGTGGCTATACAAACGATACGCTCATGCTAGAGTGGCTGAAGCACTTTCACTCTCACTCGTTACTACGCCAAGTGGGTGCCTGGAGACTACTCATCTCAGATGGGTTCGGCGCCCACTTAACTCTAGAGTTTCTCAAATACTGCGATAATCACAAGATAATCCCATTTACGATACCGCCTCATACCTCGCAGGACTTACAGCCACTTGATTTAGTTTGTTTTCAGCCTTATAAATCCTACCACAAACGCGAAGTTGAAGCAGCTACGCGTACTGGCTGCACCGACTTTAATAAACTCAAGTTTTTCGACGCGATTGAAGGTATTAGAGCGCAAGCTTTTAAGCCATCTACAGTTAAAAAGGCGTGGGAGTTAGTAGGTATTTAGCCGTAGAATCCACTATTTGTATACCAAAAGCTACCGCGCAGCGCTAAGAGCTCTACGAGTGAGCTACGGCCAGAGCGCCGCCGGCTACGAGATCTCTCTAAATACGATGAGTTTATAGATGGAGTTGGAGAGCTACTCGCAGAGCAGGACCGTCAAGGGTGCCCAGATATAGAGTTATTGAGTATACTCGAGTGGGCTGAGGTGCACGCCAGGTCTGCTCGCACCGCAGAGCGTGAGTTACACCAGATAACTGCAGTCCAACGAGAGCGACAACAACGCCAAAAAGCTAGCCAGAGGCAAGTTAAAGGCGATAAACAGTCTGGAGTACTTACTGCAGCTTCAGCTCGAGCTGCAGTAGACGCGCGCATTGAAAAGGATGCTGATAAGGTCGCGCGCGCTGCAGCAAGGAAGTATAAAGCTGACCAACAACGCATTGCAGACCAGCGCCTCAGCGCGTAGCGGTAGTCTCTAAATTGCGATTCTGTATTATATATATACTATACTCAAACTTGACTATTTTGGAGCCTCACTTTTCACCTGCGTTGAGTAGTTATTCAAGTTGAGGCCTCTGGCTCTACGCTGTAGCTGCCCAACTCGTACGTCTACTCGCGCGATAACTCCACGAACTTGAGTAGTTTATACTCAAAACTGCTACTCTATATAGTATATATACTATACTCAAATTTACTCGTTTTAGAGCTTCAATTTACATCTGCGTTGTAGAGTTATTAACGTTGCAAGACAAATTTGTACAAAAAAGTGCCGTTGAGCTGGTAAGTACCGTTGAGCTGTCCACGGCCAAGGTGCGGAGCACCGTGGCCAGTGCGGCGAGTAGCTTTCAGCGTTATATTAGTCAACCGGTTTACCAGTGTATATACGAACTGGCTGATAACATTGAATTGGGCCTGCCCAGGGGCTATAATGTCTGCTCTTTTGCAAGCAATAAACATAGCTTGAAACTTCGAAGCATTTTTCGGCTCCCGCCATCTGCGTGCATTATACAGCTCATTGATGCATTGCAGCGGAGCCAGGTGAGATCCTAGTGCCCTTCAATAGCCGAGCTGGGAGCGTAGCTGTGATGATAGGCGATAAGCCCGAACCTGGCGAGTACTAGATTGTCGATGTATGGGATTCTGAGCGGAAGGGATTGCGCGCAAATCTTGTTCAAAGCGTTTTTGCTGCAACCCAAAATTGTTTAGAGTCAAAACGGCCTCGCATTTCAAATTGTTCTTTCATAGAAACGTCAAGCCCCTTCTAAGAAAATAGGTGCTGCTACTAGTGGCAGGCGTGATGACGACTCCAGATATTCGGGCTCGGAGCCAATGGAGAGTGTAAAAGGTGATTTCTTCACGGTGGATACCCATTATGAGTGGTGCCGTGCAAGGCCGATTATGAGAATAAGTGAGTAGATGTCTTGCTCCGATGTAGCCGATTGTCCTGATGAGGAGGTATGATATATCGAGAGACTGGTCGTAATTGAATGGCTCCGTCTACAAAATATGAAAGGGTCGGTTTCGAGTCCTTTTCTAATGTCTAAGGGTATTTCTTTCGACTGCTTTGGATTAAACGAGGCGTTACTATATTGAAGGGTGGTGATAAGTCAGGTACTTGGCTAACAATGCAGCACGTGCCACAGACTGAGTTTGCAGACTGAGCAGAGCTTCCTTCTTCTCCTCAATCCGATCTTTGCAGATAGCATCACATCCAAATCCCTTTTCCACTTTGAAGATATCTTCAACTGAGAACCAAGAGTCTTAGCCAAGACAAGACAAGGCAGCAAAGAGGCCACATAGACCTTCAACTCGTCACTACCACATCGGCCTCAACCTAAACCTGAGTCCAACGCTGGCCTCACATGTCCTCCTATGGCTTAACATGGCATTTTGCGATTGCATCAGCGGTTCTGGCTATTATATCTCGTACTCTTGAGTTATAAGTGGTCCTCCCCTCCCAAGAGGCGACATCGCCCACTTCTTATATCGCGGCCGTTATCGCTCACCTAATCATCATGGACCTAACCGTTTTCATATCATCTCCCAGAGTTTCTCCTTCCACCTGCGATTTGGTCCCACGCAGATAGCACCATGTAGAGAGAAATTTCTACTTTTATATATTATCTTGGCAGTGTGCATAGTTGTATACACAGCTAGCGAATAAAGAAGAGTCTAAATCTGAGTATTCACGTTCAGCTTCATTCTTTGAATCAGCTTCGCCATTTTCTCTCCCGTCAGATTTCGCAAATTCGCCTATCCTACCAGCGCCTTCTAGAGAAAATGTTTGTTGTACTGGAAACAGTTGTGAGCAAAGTAAGCATATCAGCACACCAATATAGAACTATCTTTCATCATATGTTCCTTATTTTCCTAAGAAATTGGGTGCCTTTTGTCTGCACACCAGCTGCATAATTGGTTCCAGGCACTGCGGACAGATTTGTAGACTGCATTGGTTTTCCTGACTCTCTCGTTATCTTTGCCTCTTCTACTGCGTTGTTTGAAATAGCAGGTATCCTCCTTTCTCCACTTCATACCGGCGCCAACAAAGAGCATGAAGTCCTCCAGGTCTTTGACACAGTTTAAACTTGCGTCTGGATGACTGAGCTTCCACCTACAAATTAGCTCGTCGCACATGATGATGGAATATTAACTTACGCCACCCATTAATGGCCTTGTTTCTGCTTGCTGGAGTCGTCTTCTGTCATTTTGTTCTTGACCTTTGACTGATCCATGGCCGCGATGGTTGAATTACTGCGTGCAAGAAACTCTTGATCACGTGTAGTCAATACTACGGCCATCGTGAGAACCAATAAGTAGAGGTTGTGAGTGCAATGAATGGCTGTCTATGGAGAAGGGAATACGGTTGAACCGTATACCTTACGGTACCTTATACGCGAGCTCTAACGCGCGCCTGCCAGACCTTATCACACCATGCGGAGTATCCTTCAGATTTACTTATAACTCCACTCATACAACTGAGCGAGTTGATGTGTCACATCAACGAGTACTTCTCGTACGACGATATTGAAGACTCAGAGATCAAAGGCGACACTATGCTGGAATTATCAACGACCAATTTCAGCACTGAAGTCCAACGATTGAGGGACGCCATGTCTGAGTCTATCCGTCAAAACAGTGAGTGTAGACGCATAATAGCGAGTATTACCATTGACTTTTGATATGAAGTTACTATACGGCTTGCTTCCGAATTGCTCGATGTCATGATATACGAGTGTTCATTTCATAGCAGACTTTGGCAACCACCGTCAGCTACCACTCCCGCGAACATCACATACACGAGAAGTCGTATGCTTCAGTGCTTACTCAAAGCCTCTCGAACATTCGCTCGCACCCTACTCGGAGTCCCCTCGACGTTGCTACACTAAATGGCCTTTCCAGTATAGTCAGGCTAGTTCTATTCGACTTTGCTGATTGTTAAGATAGTCATCCTACGACAAACCGAATACATTAGAGAAGCACATGTAAAAAGCGTGCCACACGCTATTAGTAATTTCCTTCCACAACAACAAGGCTGCAGCGCAACTCGGGAGGTCTGCAAGATAACTACATCGCTAGCGCAGGCGAGCCTAAAATATAGCAGTACAACGGCTGAAGAACTAGAGCTAGTGTCTATCTTTCGGTCATTCATGGACAAACTCAAAGCTGCTGCTCCACGTAGAGACGACTCAGACTGTGCTTCGGCTAGCAAATCTTTCCTAATAAAGGTCGCGACGCTGCAAGGCGGACTACTATCTAGCATCAAGAAGATAACCGGGCAACGACGTGCAGCTTCCTCGTCGCCACCTCCTCCGAATCATACTTGTGTGCAACAAGATCACTTCAACCTCTCTACGCCCTACGCGCCGACGATAATGTCTCCTCATGATCAAGATGCTCAAGCACAACACAGGCAGCAACAGTACCCCATTATAGACCCGATGGTAGTATAATGAGCCGCTCAATTTCGCTTATTACAACTCAGAACCATCTAGGTATCAATCCACGCAACAACCTCCGGTCGATAATTGGTTATAGAACATGGTCATGAATAATAGCAACATGTTCACCTTATAGTGTTTTATTCCTCCAACATTACAGCTGAAATTGAGTTTACTTTCCCGATATTACGATCGTCATCTGCATTCACAACACTGTCCCTAACCGCGTCACTCCGCCATTTTACAATACATATTACCAGAAAGTAGTTTACCATAATAGCGCACAGCCTTTCCAGAAGTCGAGCAAATTCATTAGCTTGCCCGGAGGCGTTGCTCCGCATTTATGCTGTAGCAACTCGATTTTACTAATCATATATTTTCTAGAGGTACAAACCCGCAAGTATCTTGTTAGTTACTTGAACATAAAAGCGAGAAAGTAATATCTTATTGTTCACTTCTCAATTCTCTTCTCTATATTAATTTGTACGCCCTTTCGCTCACGATACGATCAAGGACATTGTCATCTGAACTTTTCACGTCCCCAGCTGTGCTCAGGCCTAAGCCTGTCGTCTCAATAGACATACGTCGCAGTCCGGCTAAGCGTGGGTTTCTTATTCTCATCAGGTGGCTGTCTTGAAGGTGGTGTGCGCGGTTCTTCTGCCGTCCTACGCAGTGGGGTCCATCTCACATCTTCCGGGCCGTATCTCGCACTGTATCTGGGGGTGAATTCTTGGCGGGGTGCTTCACCCGTCGCTTCTTGGCTACGCTTCCTGAACGCTGCTTCATAGCGTGCCTTGTCATCTGCTGATGCCTCACTCTCATCAGAGACAATCCTGAATTTACCTTCACGTCTCTCTCGACGCGCTGCATCTTCCTTGGTACGCCGTCTATAATCCGCTTCGTGACGTGCCTTCTCGTCTGCTGATGATTCATCCTCTAAGACATACCTATGTTCACGAGCTCTTTCTTCGCGCATATTATCTTCCTCGGTACGCCGTCTATAACCCGCTTCGTGACGTGCCTTCTCGTCTGCTGATGATTCATCCTCTAAGACATACCTATGTTCACGAGCTCTTTCTTCGCGCATATTATCTTCCTCGGTACGCCGTCTATAACCCGCCTCGTGACGTGCCTTCTCGTCTGCTGATGATTCATCCTCTGAGACGCGCCTATGTTCACGACGCTTCTTCGTGCTGCGCACCTTTTGGCTTTCTGATCGAACGCTATCACTGTTGGCATTGGGGGCTCGCAGACTGTGCTTTGGAACCGGTGGTGTAGGGCTATCAATAGCTGAATAATTGAACCATGGGCAATTACACGTCTTCCACGGCGCTGCACACACCGCACAGAATTGGGCGGTGCATCGACTGTGGTTTGCGTCATTTAAGAGTTCTCAGCAAGCAAGCAAACGACAGACTTACCAGGTCATGTGGTTGGGGCCTTCCTTCAGCTCGACTCTAGCTTTGCAATTGTAACATCGCTGCCAGCCCCGGTCTTGCGCCATCTGGCCTGAGTGCTTTGTCTCTATATCCTTTGGACACTCTCGACTTGCGTGAAATCTCGCATTACAAAGCGCACACACTTTCGTACTGCAAGTACCGCAACGTCCGTACTTTCTTCCGTATGTCAGATCCATGCGAATCCTTGAGGGCTTGATCCATTCGCCGCACCCCTTTTGCGGACAGTACAGTCGGTTCGAGGTGGTGTACTCTTGATACTTCTTGTTCCAAAGTATCTTAAAATTGTCGTCAAATAGCTTCTCGACATACTTCAAGGGGATATGCTCAGCAGAACAGCATCTAGGAGGCATGTGTTGTGGATCCTGCACAGAAAGAGTAAATTGGTGCTTGAGACATGTGTGACACATGTGATGACCGCAAGAAAGCTTCGCCGTGGTGGAGATTGGAAGCTCACCAGTCAAACAGATGAGGCATTCTACCCTAATGAAACGTTAGCGCGCTCAAGTCTTTTAGCAGATCAAATAACTAACAATGGCTCATTCTTCACACTTGGTGCGGTATTTGCCAGGAAGTTTTTAGTAAATAGCAAATTGTAAAGTCCTTCTTTTGACTTGGTCGAGCCAGAAATTGTGGGCTTTGATTTAGCGGAACTGCGCCGAGTTTGCTTTCGGGGGGCGCTGGGTGGTGTTGGTGTGGTATCATATGTACGTGCTTGGTGCTGTTCATGAATATGATTCGGGATCGATCTTTGGTTGCGTACTGTGTCATCCGTCGACTTGATATCCGCTTTGAAATCTCCAACCCGAATAGACGGCCTTTGCTCGCGTATTGTGTCATACATTGACTTGATATTCACTTTGGAATCCCTGAGCCGAGTAGAGGATTGCATTGGTCTGTCATCCTCTGTGTGAGAGAGCTCTGATCCCCTGTATATACTTTCTCCAGCCGATTCTTGCTCTCTTACATCATCCTCGCTTGTATCACTACCGAACTCCTGAGTTGGCGGCGCAGTTCGAGCTCCCGAGGCACTTCCTTCCACGCCATGGGTCTGTCGCTTGGAATCGCTCGAAAGAACTCCTGGTGCTGGAGAAAGGGACTCCGAGGATGACACGTGTCGAAGGAATGGATATCTCATCTTCTTGGTCCCTCTTATTGGCTCGAACTGATGGTTATAATCTGGAAACTCGACGACAGCGAATGTGTGCTCGAACGTGACTCGCTGAATGGTGCGTTCGACAATGGCCCGGACCTCCTTTTCATTGAGCGGTTGCAGAACCGTATATGACCGTCGCTATACAGATCAGAGAATTGAAAACATTTTGTTTGGGGGCTTTCTTACCGCATCGTTGATTCCGAAATTGAAGCCCAGTGATGACAAAACTCTTCTGGAGGCCAGTCTTACCGGGATATCAGTGTAGCCAAGATAGTCATCCGTGTATTTGGTTTTAACTGTGGGCAAGTTGTTCCTGAGTGAGCTCTTGGTTTCATCCCAGTCAACAAGTGTCGCTGCATCATCGTCTTCGGAGTCTGGTGGTAAAAGTGAATCTCTATGTGATGTAACCAGAGCTATCTGGTACGCATTGGGGTCAACAGGTTGATTGACAGACATGGCCGACGTCGATGCAGCCTCTAGAACTTCCTTTGGGGCGGTATCATCGTTAGCCGCGGCGGTTGGTTTATTGAGCCCAGGCTTGATCGTTGGAGACCGATGCGTGTGTGCCTTCAAAGTTGCAGCAGGTTCCAACGGCGTTTGGTCGGGGTCTGAAGATGCCGCAGACGAGCCGTAATCCTCGGTTGCAGCACATTCTGTCGTATACTGCTTAGCTGAAGTCTCAGGCTCGGATCGGGCTCGTCCATCAACAACGGCATGGCTTGGTAATTCCTCCTCAGGTGGTTTCTGGGCGGACTGGCTTGATATAATTGAATGAGAATTAAGTGACTTTGCGGCGTAGATTTGTGCAGCTGAGGACTTGATCGTGGTGTCGATTGTGTTTGCTTCTGCGCATGAGGTGACGCTTTCGGCACTGTCTTCATCATCCAGACAGCAGCGGCCAATGTAAAGGTACTGAGCTCTCACGTCCATGCTGCAGTCGCGGATTGTTTCCAGAAGCAAGTGGGCGGACCATCTATCGTCACGTTTACGCTCCAGCATATGTTCTAACCATTCAGCAGGGAGGTCGTCCGACATTGGTCCTGGAAGTTGTCGTATGCATTGGATCCACGCAGTAATGTCGACATCATTCGAATGGTAAGGACGCAGCTGATTCTCAACAGTGAAGTGCACCGCCAGCTCTTTCATTGTTGCTCCTTTCAAGGCTGTCCACATTTCCAGGAACACACAGCCAAGCGACCAGATATCTGAGGACGAATTGCGCGACTCGGAAGCGGCTACCTCAGGCGCACCATATCGAGGTGTCATTGCTGTCGGCCCAACGGTCGTGCTTTGTCCATATTCAGTCCAGTCAACAGACACCCCGAAGTCTGTAAAGAACGGCTCGTTGTTCTTGATTAGGACATTCGGGGGCTTGATATCCTTGTGCCGGATTTTGCTGTCGTGGAGAAACCCCAACGCAGACACCAGGCAACCAAACCAGGCTCTAAGCGACCATCTCCGACCTTCGAGAGCCGGCTGCTCTAGAATTTCTGCCAAGTTGCTATCCGCAACAGGGAAGAGAATGCCGACATATCGAGGTTCAGTAAAGCTTCCGATTAGTTCGATGATGTGCATATGGCCCCTTGAAAGTCTCTTCAGATTCGACAACTCATTCTCGAAGTCTTGGAGAACTTTCTTGTCCTTTCGAAACGTCGTCCCTCGACGAATGCGCTTCAAAGCGTATTCTCTGTACGTGATTGTGCTAATGACGAGCTCGACAAACCCTGAGCCTCCTTTGCCCAGATCTCCAACTTTTCGCAATGGGACTTCGCTTGGATCCGGAAAGTGGCCGTGCCCGGCACCTGCTCGCTCAAGATTGAGAGCCTTGGTGTTGCACACAAGTCTCTGCATCTCAAGAAAATCAGAGCGATCTGAATGACCACAAAGCCCTTCTGGTAGGCTTCGTTGGGTGAAAGGAAACCATGTGTCCGAGATACCTTGCTGAACAAAACTCTCGACAGCACTCAGTCGACCGATCAATCGAAGCACGATGTAGATTCTCGGGATGCGGCTCCATTTCACCTTCTTGGCACGCTCCAAGATTCCCGAGATCTCACGGATGTCCCTTTCTGCGAAGACCTTGCGCTCGGTCAGCTGTTCAGTCGCAGGGAACCAGTGCTGAAGGAGCTCCTCCTCGTAGCCTTGCGAAGCCATGGGTCGCCGCGAGTTGTGTACCGTGGCCACCGTGGGTGCATCGTCGGACTCTGTTAGTCATTGGCGCTATAAGGTCGCTGCACCTGCCATCTAGTGCGGTCCGTAGCATATGCTCCCAGGTGCGTGAGGATGGAGGTGTCGAGGTTGGATGGGCGGGGTAGCGTGAGCGACTCAGCCTCTCCCATCAATCCTGGCACAGCCACGCAGCTGGCCATGGCATGCAGAGTAAGCGAGAGGTCACACTTGTGGCGGTGCATTTGGGCGTTTCGCTGCCTGTGTTTGGTGGGTTTGTTCATATGTACGAAGCTGTTAGGATGGCACCTGCACTATCTTCAGATTCCCGCTAGCGATCTCAGCGACTATTCGGGAAGGATCATTCCTACCAAGTTCACTTTTGTCCATGGCAGCTTGTGATCAAGGAGTTGATATGCTTAGGTCGAGCATCGTAAGATTGTGTCATATGCATAAGGTAATGGTCAGATCCTGTGGGAACTGTATAATTACAACCTTCGATAGAGTGCTGATAGCTTTCGCGCGCCACCACCTCTCTCCCCCAAACCAGCAAACACCGCCGCACTACTAGTCCCCCGTTCACTGGCTCTATCCATATTCACCTGCATTAAAAGTCGTATTTGAAGAGCGTAATCTTATCCATGCAAGGAACTATATACAAACCACTAAATCTTTATTTGCCCTTTCAAACGCAATGTCTCAGATACACCCAAGCGCTTGGGTATTTCTCCCGCCCGCCCTGCACTGCGAGATACAAGACCAAGTCGCGCGTCTTTTATAGGCCAAAGTGCGTAATGCCGTAGACGTCGCGTTTAAAGGTCATGACATCGGTGAGAAGAGCCATATAATGTAGGTCAATATCTATATTACTCATCGACTAGACCTTTACGACTACTTACTACGTAGAAGATCAATTTAGTAGGGGTGAGTCCTAAGAAGAAACTATTGCTAACGAAACCCTTAGAGGCTAGCTAATAGGCCGCCTTCGGAAAATAGGGAAGTGTGCGATAGTAGAAGCTATCTACGATACAAGCACCGCTAATCATCTACTATCCGACGGAAGCTACTATTTAAGAGACGTTGATGTTAGAACCCTTAGAACCGCACTTGGCTATAAGAAGTAGAGAGTTCCATCTACTTAGCTCTTTGAAACAAATGTCACCAGCGGCCTAACGCATGCTAGATAGAATGCCACCAATACGCACTTCTATCGTCTATTCCTCATTATAGCCTACATCACACTGCAGTTTACCTTCCTTATAGTCCATAATAAGCTTGTCGCACTTCGCATAAGCTTCTTGCACCAAAGCCTACTTTTTCTGGTTCAGAATATCTCCGGGCGTAACATCGCTAATTCCAAGGGGGAAGCCGTTATTAGTCAACCAGCGCGCAGAAAGCCTAGCGAGTCGGTTCATGCACTGCACAGCGTGTTCTGGTCCAAAATCTCGCATCATGACGTAGAACACCGATTCCTTTTCCCCGTCGCCAACAGTAGACTTGTCCATGACGCCGCACATGGCTTCAGAATTCCGAATAACCAGGTACGCGTCGTTCTCGTCCAGGTCGTGAGCTCGGCCACTTACAGGCTTGAACTGCTTGCCCGATGCATCAAGATTGACGGTTGAAGCCCTGCTTAAACAGCAGTCTGAGCTTAAGAGACAATTGCATGTCTTTCAACAAGATATAAAGGCTCTTACTCTACAGAATGAGGTGATAACACAGGAGAACGCTAGGTTATGCTTGGAGATGGATAAGGCTGTTTGGGATTCTTATGCGTAGGGATAGGTTATTTGAAAGCAGTAACGTTGATACGTCATAACGAAAATCTTTAAAACTCTGCAATTCCTATCCTGTCAAGTAGCCAGCTGTGACTGGAGAAGTGAAGTGGACGATGGATTTAAGTATGGTCCAAGCTCAGCCTTTCCCACCGGCGGATGCTTTAACTAGCTAATAGGGATTAAGCGAGCGGCGGACCTGATCTCGGAAGAAACATTGTTTTCGTTCTTACCTACCTTCAAACTTTGTAACGGAAGCGAGCTAAATGCGGCGAGATTCTTTTCGACACTGGGCAGCATCGATGTTACGCCAAGTTATTGAGAACAAATTTCGGGCACTCCTGGAAAGAGGAATCTAATGTCTCTCTGATTATTTTCTGTTCGAAGCAATGGAGTTTGCCCCAGGTATTTCGTAGTTGGTCTTACAAAAAAGAGTAAATTCCATGATTCAAAACAAGAAATCTGCTAACATACGCCTTGACAACTACCATTCTTAAACGGAAGAAAGCCATTGGAGCGACCTGTGATCTCATCTTTCGTTGTGCCATTTCCCGACGCTAGGCCTCCGCCTTGGGGCAGTTTGTCGAGGCTCCTAGCCACAGCATCCCAATCTCCGTAGAACTCATGTGCTCTCACGTCACTTTCTTCTCCGTCCTTAGAAATCAGCCCATGGCCCATAGTGGCGCCCCACAAACCTTCGACATTGATTGCGTGGTCATTGGCAATATCTTCGGCTTGGCGCTCCGACTGCACCGCATAAACTGGCCCCATGAATCCAACATCCGGCAAGTCTACCACGACACCACGATATCGCATAGTAGTAGCCCCCGCACTGTTAGCATAAACGACGTGCTCGTCATGTCCGAGCAGAAAGCGGATCCATCCAAACCCTCTACAGTTCAGCAAATAAAATGCGATGCCATAGATGTTGAGTTTGGGGACTCGAACGGTAAGCCAACACGCTTGTATTGTCAATCTACCCCCAGCATATCATTAATACCTATAGACGCGCAAACGCTACTCTCTTCCCTACGCTCAATGCAATCCCACCTCTTCCACCTCTACCTAACCCGTCCGCTCTTCAGCGAACAAACCCTCTTCCGCCGCTTCGCAGGAAACATGATAGTACAGAACCATTTGCTTCCCTCTACTACCATCTCGCTAGTATACAGCCCTAGGACCGACGCGTATCGATTTATCCTCCTAGCGAGCACTCAAGCGGTAAGTATAGGCATGCCACTCTCGCCAAAGCAGCTAGAGGACCTAATAACCAACCAAAATACTGGAAGCAAGCAGTTTTCTGCATATTTCCTGATTAGAGATATAGAGGGGACAGAGGTCATAGGGTCGAGTGTTAAGCTTAATGAGCTTGTGCCCAGCGGAACTGGAGTAGGGTTGCATCCGCTGCTTTCGACAGGGGAGCTGATTAGGCAGGGTAGAGAAGGAAGGATGCTTGAGGATAGGTAGGTATAGAGAGGTCGACATTACCAGCCACATCACCTTTGCACCTAAATTACTCTTTATTACATAAGATAGAAACCAGAGTTATATATGCAAGCTGAATAATTACAAGAAATTAGTATGTCTACTGTTAGAGTACCGTGTCCGTGCACTCAATGCGCCGGTTCACTCAATGCGCGGGGAACATCAAATGACCCAAACTTCAATACCACATAACTCTACCAATATGAGCCCAATTGATGATGCGTTGGCAGAAATTGAATCGCGAGAGCCAGGAGAAGATTTCTCGTATACGAAGACTGCTGCTAAGCATGGTGTTATACGCTCTACACTGACAAGAAGACACCAAGCTCTTACAGCGTCGCGCACAGCCAGCGCCTCTACACGTCAAAAACTCAGCCCACAATAAGAGAAGGAGCTTATACAATATATAGAAGAGCTGTCAAAGCGACGTATACTACCTACACGATAGATGATACAGAATTTTGCGTTAGTAATCGCAAAGGAGCTAGTGAGCGAGAGCTGGGTTACTCGCTTTATCAACCGACACAGCGTCTATCTTATCTCACGCTGGACAACTAGCATGGATAGCGATCGCCACTAAGCTGATTTAGAGGCTAAATACAAGCTATACTTTGACTACCTACAGTCTAAAATTACTGAGTATAGTATTAAGCTACGTCACACGTATAATATAGATGAAAAGGGCTTCTTGATTAGAATTACTAGCTGTTTAAAACGAGTCTTTAGCAAACAGATGTAGGAGTAAAAGGAGGTTATAGCAAGCCTTTAAGATGGCTTACGTGAGTGGATTACTCTCCTAGCGTGCGTATACGCGGATAGGTTAGCGTTGCCGCTAAGCCTTATCTATTAGTTAGATTCTGGAGCAATATAATCGAGCTGGGTTGAAGATATTAAGGTAGGAAAACACTTAGTATATATTACCTTATTACCTTTAGGCTAGATAAATAATGATATAGGCCTTGCCTAGCTTGAACAGATATTTGATCGCTATACTAAGGTAAAAACTCGACGATCTTACTAGTTACTTATCCTTGATGGCTATAGATCTTATGTTACTATAGATTTTATTAAGTACTGCGACTAAAATAAGATAATCCTAGCTATCTTTCCTCCTTACTTAACCTATACACTACAGCCACTTGACGTAGTATTGTTTAAGCCTCTCTCAACTGCGTACTTAGCTAAGCTCTTAATCTATCTTTATAAGAGCTCTAGACTACTCTAGATTATAAAAGGAGACTTCTTCCCTTTATTCTAGAAGGCCTAGATAAGTTCCTTTAAAGAAAAGACTATACTTAAGTCTTTTAAAGCAACGAGTATATTACCAGTTAATCTAGAGGTAATACTCTAAAGGTTTAGCAATCCTACTCTAGATAAGTAGGAATTACGAGAGAGCTCTATATTAATACTTAGTAGATATGACTAGCGGAAAATAGATCGCCTTATACAATCTATAGTTAAAGATCTAAGTAATAAGGACGCGCGGAGGCTTAGTCAATCGTTCTACTCTATCTTAGTTAAGGTCTAGCTACTCGAACACGAGAATAAGGGGCTTAAAGAGGCGCTAGCTATTAAGAAGAAGCGTAAGAAGCGTAGTAAACCTCTTAATCTTTAATAACGCTAAGAGTATTATAGTAGAGCTGTAATCTGGTTACTAAAGAAGGTTAGAGAAGCACGTGCTCGTAAGAAAGTAAAGGAGCGTGAAGAGAGAGAGCTATAACTCTAAAAAGCTGAGAGATCTGAGCTTAGGAAGGCTGCTAAGCTATACAAGCTTAAGATAGCTAAGGAGAGGCGTATAGCGAGAGAGGTAGCTAAAGTAGCAAGGGAGAAGGAGAAGGCCAATTAGGTAGCTGAGCGAGCTCGCAAGAAAGAGGCTCAAAACGCTAAAAGAGCTCTTTAACTACCCTAAAAGAGAAAGAGGGAAGCCTCGCATACGTTTACTTAGAAGAACAAGCGTAGGGAAAAGGTGGTTGATGCTATAGGTAGTGAGGAGTCCCTAGGAGCTACATCAGTAGCTCTACTCAAAACTACGCGCTCTAGCCGCAGTGTTAACCTCCTAGGTAAATTTAAGTAGTACAAATTAATCGCACGGGTCTATTTTGTACTCTACTACAAAATCTTATAATAATAGCTATTATAGGTGGCTCTACAGCCTCATGATTAGTTAGAGTAATGTGGTGTTCGCCGCGCATTGAGTGAACCGGCGCATTAGGTGCACGGACACGGTATAGGCCGTTATATTCAGCAGTATTAGGAAAGACAATTAGGATTAGAGATAGAACTAGAAGAGTCTGGATATGTGAAAATTTAGCTTGATATATCCTGGAGCATTTGTATAGAGATAATTTATTATCCTTATTTTCTTTTCTATCTCTATTTCATAGAGGGGCCGGGGATCGAGGTAAATATATAGCTTCCTAATTTGCCACAGCGAAGCTTCGGGCATTTTTCTAATCAAGTAGCAATATAGCTAATAGAACCACGTGTTAAATTTTTGCCGTAGTACTTATAGAGGTAGACGAACGCCTCGTTCACGCTAGCAGGGAGGACGGCCGACCCGCTCTAGCCATAGGGTTGTGCGGTAGCGATTTCCGTAGGCAGTTCTAGAGAACTACAAGTTAGTGTTAGTAACTAGAGGCATAGCCAAAGTTGAATCGGGTCGTAGGACTGCGGGGCTAGGGCCGGCCCGTATGCTAGGGCTCCGCACAGCTACAGGCTAAGTCTTGATTAATCTAAGTAAATTACCTAGTACTAGTTACGTAATATATACAGGATTATATTATGCTAGCCTAGATTAATAATAACTTTCATTAAAGGTACTAATACGCGTAGCGACCCTGCGTAAATCTTCGTATAATAGTAGCTATAACGCTAGTAGTAGCTTTTAAATACTATAGTAAAGTTCGTAGGCTTACATAGGACTATTCTATAGGTTTAGTAGTAGCAAGAGCATAATGATAGTGCTGTAGTAGAAGAAGTCTCTTTCGCGACAAAAGGAGACTCTCTACAAATCAGGCGTAGCGACGATAACGTGATAGTAATTTTTATGTGCAAAGGTACCTACATGTTTAGGCACTTATAGCATATGTATAATGTGAAAATATAACAGATATTAAAGTATATATAGAGTTTAAGTAGTACAAAGTTAAAGTACCCCTCATTTTTCTCGGCCTGGTGGGTTTCTCGACTCGCAGGGAGGGACATTACTTTACAAGAAATCGACTCGACTCGAGACAACACCCTAATGCATACTTCCACTCTTCTCGTCATATTTTTGTGTACCTTCAACCACGCCAACACTACCACAGTGAGCGTCCTCAGCAAGAGTCTCATCATGCAACTCGTACAAAGGGTCCATGGGGGGAACATCCTTCCTCATAATTTTCGTCTGGATATACCAAGGCAGTTTTGCCTTGTAGTAATTTGCGAAGTCACGATTTCCAACATCAAACACGGTATCCAGCTCCTCAAGCGTAAGACCCTTAGTCTCAGGAAGCAAAAAGTAGCAGTAGATCCAGCCGAAGAAGTTCCACGCTGCATACCATCCAAAGGCACCTTGTGGAGAAAATGCGTCCACGAGCGCGGGCCAAGTGAGGGAAAGGATGAAATTGAAGCCCCAACAGGTCGCCGTTGCGAACGACATACCAACATCACGGAGATGCAGCGGGAACGCTTCTGCCGAGTAAGTAAAAGGTACTGGCCCCTCTCCAGGCGAATAGATTGCCATAAATGTATAGATAGCAGCAGCAATGGAGCCGAGGCGTTGTTGTGTTGGTCTGCCTTCAGCGTCGTTGGGGAGGAAGAATGACATCCCACACCACAAAAGGCATAGACCCATAAGCGGGAATGTCGTGAGAAGTAGATTTCGACGACCAAACGTATCAATGGTATAAATGGCGGGAATTGCGAAGACAAAATTTGTGATGCCAGTTCCCATCGAGGTTAGAAGCGCTTCGGAGCGGCTAAAGCCGGCTTGTTCGAAAATTTGTGTCGAATAATAGGCAATTACATTTACACCGCAGAATTGTTGCATGAACATTACAAAGAAGGCACTCTGTGCGGCACGGCGATTGCGGCGTACGAAGAAGAACTCTTTCCAGGGGTTGCGGCCAGCACGCTCAGCAGCCTCGACTTCGAGGAGTTTATACGCATAGTACATGTCGCGAGCAGCCTGGATCTTGTGCTTGCGAAGTCGACAAAGCGAGTTAAAAGCGTTTCCGAATTTGCCTTTCTCCATGTACCTGTGTTGGTGTCAGGATCGGCAGTAATACTCAGGGGCAATACTGAGGGATAATGGAGGTACTTACCAACGAGGAGATTCGGGACAGAAGTAGACCTGAAGGCAAACAATCAAAGGAGGAATACTGGTGCTAGCCAACATCCACCTCCAGGGAGAAGTCGGGCCTAGTATTGTAACATTTTGAAAAGCGACCGAGACCACAAATCCAAGCATGATACCGAAGGCGGTCCACATTTGCCACATCATCGTCAATCCGCCTCTGATGTCCTTTGGCGCAGACTCAGCAGCGTAGACCGGTGTCGTTGAAGACTTTGCACCGACAGCAAAGCCGAGGAAAAATCGGGCGACAAGGAGATTGTACCAGCTGTCCGCCGCAGCCATCCAAATACCAGTGATAAACGAGATAATACAAGATATAAAGATAGTACCTCGGCGACCGAAGTATTTATTGAGGGGTGCGTTGGACCAGCAACCGATCAGGGCGGAACAGAGATAAGGAGCGCCGTTGAGTAGGCCTTTCATCCAGACGTCCGTGATGTCAAACTCCTCGAAGTAGAATTGCTATGATGAATTTAGGAAATGATATTGATCAATAGACAGGGGAGGAAATACCTGAGCACCGTTTACAGCAGTCTGATCCATGCCTTGAACGATGGCTGAGCCAGCGCAAAGGACAACCAAGAAGTACAGCATGAATGGCTGACTCCAGCGATGTGTAATTTCATGGCGTAGCCAACCCTTCTCTTCCTCGCTCAAAATATTTACATATTCGAAGCCATCCTCTCTTTGTCCGACTCGAGCAAGTAGTGCGCCTTTACGGAAGGAATCCAAGTCTTGTGTGAGTCCCTTCTCAGCACACCAAGTTTCGACATCAGCCAAAACCTGTTCCTCAGTCAATCCGGTAAGAGGATTGCGAAGCTTTGCAGCAACGGATGCTTTCCGTGTTGCGCTGGCCACTGAAGCACGGTGGGGTACTTCTTCGGTATGACGTATGGTATCGAGTTCGGTTTTGCTGCTGTTGACTGAAGATGGAAAACTAGGCTCGGTAGCCTCGATATCAGGCTTTCGGTCAGGCATGTTGTGAAACCCTTCCCTCACAGGAAAAGAGGATTAATATGGAAGAAAAATAGATGGGAAAGATTCCTTGAGGTGCAATCCACATTATGTGCGAGACCCATTATATAGTCGTGCGTGGAGATCGGCTGGGCGAACTCTCCCCACGGGCAGCTTCTCCACACCACAAAATGTGTTGGCGCATGTAACCATACATCGAGAACATTTACTACTATCAGCATTCCAAGACATAATTCCTGCCATTTTGCTTAGATCCTTTATCTGGGACGATGTCATAGTGGGTCTCAAACACACGTTGGCCAGGCTGGGCGGAGAATAACCTCTCCTTGGCGGCGGAATCCATCTGGGCGGGCTTGTGATAGCCAAGAAGAGCCTGTGAGCGTTGTAATGGAACGCCTAATAGAACATCTAGAATCAACCAATCGTGTTGTGAGCTAACTCGCTTGACAAATACTGAAAGTAGAAAGCTGCAACGGCGGGATGACGATCAGAAGCATGCCTTGGCATTTGCGGCGTTTGGTACTTGGCAACGTTGATCAAATTCCTGATCAAGCTTACCGTTCGTCGAGATGGATACCCGAGTCCCGAATACCAAGCGTAACTTTGTCAACAAAATGATGAACAGAAAGTAGTTACTATCGCAGATAATTTTGTATGCGATGATACAAGAGGCATCTGCGCGTTGATATATCTAACACAGAAGAGTTTATTTGCCTGCTATGCCCGACAATGGGGTAGGCCATTGGGGCAGAAATCTTGGGAGAGCATGATATTAGAGCTGCATGATGGCAGGTATCGGTATGCACCCACCAGGACTTTGCTCCGATTGCTGACGCTCCTCAAATATGACAAGTGTACGCAGGTGGCTGCTGAAAAGCGGCGCGTCATGAATAATATGTGCACTCAGTCCTAGGCTGCAGTCACGTATGGCCAGATATTCTATTCTCAAGCCCAGTTTGTTGTGTTATGTCGCCGTCTAGGTACGCCGTCAATGAGTAGCATGGCGATTCGCTCTGATCTTATCTTTCAACCGCAGCATTTTGATCGATTTATTTTCGCTTGTTTACTGAACGAGCCTTGTTTCGATGCCATTAGGCAGATGGGAATAAACCAGGCTAAGGAAGATAAAGATGAAAAAAGAAGCAACGCGATTGCGGTTCCTGATGAATGACGGGATTATCTGCCCGCGATCAGTGACTTTTCGCACACAAAACCTATCGCGAAAGCTTATCTGAGAACTTTGATGATGCTACTTTCTCGCCCGCAAAATAGGGTATATTAAAGGTGATGCTCTCTTCTGACGCACGTTCCAATGTCGAGTCGCTCCGGTTTGGGATGATCGTTTCTTGTTCGGTTAGGTGGATCCCTCTAACCGAACTAAGTCTAGCTCTAAAAGGGAAGAACTTGGATGCGTTTCTGTTCCTATGAAGAATGAAGACAACACCGCGTAAATGATGCAGGGGAGAATGAGATTTTAGTGTCCGAAAACTGGACAGGGGAGAACAGGCTCCAACTCCGTATGTGGCCCGACGTTCGCTAAATCATAAAACCCAGGTAAGACATCCGGACTTCATGTCTGCCGCGAGGCATCTGGCACTACAAGTGCGCACAATGCGGACCGCGTAGTTCCATAAGCTTAGAGAATCCTGGCGAGGCCCAGCAGATCAGATCTTGCTCCTGCAATGATGCCTACATGTATTGGGCGAGTTCCGCCCTACGGAAATTACTTTGGTAAACTTATACGGCAACCTAATTATTGGTCCGCGCGTCTCTGACATTAGGTGCACGAGGTGCAGTTGACGGGAAGGCGACCAGGCTGCACACTAAGGGAACGGACCGTTGATCACAAAAAAACAACCTTTGAATCCATTCTACATGTGTAATTATGAGGCTGTGATCTCAGCACACTTTTCTCAAAGAATAAAATTAATGTTCGGAGCCTAGCATTGCCCACAGTCTTTCAAGTTTTTTTGGGGGCCCTCGATGGACTCGAATGTATCATCTCGCACTTCCGTCGCACTTCCGCATTGCGGCTTACTCTGCAGTCATACTGCTCCACGAGTTCGTACGTTTGTGCCCGCTGAGCAAAGTGATAGCCCACAGGGATCCACTGCGGGACCATGCGAGTCATCACACCCTAACCTAATTGGTGCAATAATTCATCGAATGAGCGTTGTGAGTATGGCATCTGCAAATTCATTTCTCTCTACTATTACTATTCTTATATCCTCTCCTACTGCTAAGTAGATCTTACCCTGCATTCTCGGTACGGAATGTCCGAAAATTACTAGAAGCTTAGCCACATATCGGCCTGAAGGTACCGCGATAGATTACGTCAACTGCGATTTCATGCTGCACAGACCTAACGATGAAAACACCAAACTTTTTACTACCGATCTACAATTTACTACAGCAGCTTGGACAAAACTAATTGAGTAAACGAACTTAAGCACAAGAAATGCGTTGCTGCATTAGCCGAAGCCTTATTCATTCTCAAGACTAGTATTACCTAAAAGTATAACCTTGATGCACGATGCTAATAATAGTCCAAGCAGGTTCTATTAGGCAACCTTCTTAATAGTGTCCAAAATTAGTTCGTTCCAGTGCGGTAAGAAGTTATAGTGAAAAAAGCTTGATCGACATGGGTGGATACAAGCAACCCGTAATCAGCTATGTCCTCTTCTGCCTGGACCTCCACAAGACATATTACGAGCATATCGCCTATCTCATCCAGTATTCAAAAATTACAAACTGGCCCTGCACGAGGTCAAATTTTGAGACTAATCACGCTTCATGATACATACGTTATGCAAGATTCCCACTGCATTATGCGTAGCTAAAGGCTTTCATGTCCCTCATTGTTGAAAGGTTCTACAAACTATTAAGTTCTATCCAAGCGGCCATCCTGGAAGCCATCTCGTAACGGCACTGCTCGTAACTCAATGCCGCACCGTGCGGCCAACAAATTTCCGTCCACCTTCTGGCCTAAGATGATCGCACCCTCGTGTTGGTGACAGCGGATCGGTACCGGAGCAACTGAAAAACGGAGATTGGTTGCAACTGTGATGTCCCTTTTCGGAAAATGTGTTTAGGTGCTCTTTGACTTCATCTCCGCCACCTAGTTCTCAGCATGAGACTGTGACTACAAAAGGATATCTCCATCCACGTTGAAATATCCAGAGCAGCCTTCAGCAACGCTCCCGACTAGTCCTTCTTTAAACGTCTCTTCCAGTCTGTCTTTTCAAATCAAAATCGCTACTGTCATCGAATCAATCGATCATGAAGTCATTCCTTGCCCTTGGAGCAGCCTTTCTTGGGCTCTCCAATTCCCTCGCCAATGCAGCAGCCATTCAGGTTGAGCGCATGGAGATGGCTCGTTCACAGTCTCATGGCTCTATTGAAAAACGCCAAACCGCCGCACAGTGTGGTCCTGGTGTAGTAAATGGGCCCAATACCAGGCATTGCTGGACCCCTGGCTTTAGTCAGTTAATTGATATCTTGTAGGTCAATTCAAAGCTAATTTAGATAGCCGCCGATACTAACATGTATCAAACGTGGCCAAATACTGGTAACATCGTTTCTTACAACCTAAGGATCGAAAATACAACATGTAACCCTGATGGCGCCCAATCCAGAGTTTGCATGCTCGTCAATGGAAGAACCCCCGGACCCACGATCGTGGCAAACTGGGGAGATACAATCAGAGTTACGGTCCGCAATATGCTTCAGCATAATGGAACATCTATTCATTGGCACGGTTTCCGCATGTTGGGCACCAACACCCAGGATGGTGCCAACGGAGTCACAGAGTGCGCCCTGGCCCCTGGTGATGTTAAGACCTATCAGTTTCAGGCTACCGAATATGGTACATCTTGGTATCACTCACATTTCTCCCATCAATACGGCGATGGTGTTGTCGGTACTGTCGTAGTCAATGGTCCAGCAACAGCAAATTATGACGTCGATCTTGGTGTCTTGCCAATGACTGACTGGTACTACATGACCGCTTTCCAAGCCGCCCGCCTTGCCGCAGGACCCACTGGCCCTCCCCTAGGAGATAACATCTTAATCAATGGTACTGCTAAGAGCGCAACTGGAACTGGCGCATATAACAATGTTAAAATCCAATCTGGAAAACGATACCGTCTTCGTCTGATCAATACTTCTGTCGATGCTAACTTACTTGTCAACCTTGATGGCCACCCCTTCCAGGTCATTGCCACTGATTTCGTGCCTGTCATCCCATACAATACCACCTACGTAACAATCGGTATCGGTCAACGTTACGACGTCATCATCACAGCCAACCAGACCGCTGGCAATTATTGGTTCCGTGCTAGTGCTAATGGAGCTTGCCAGTCGCGCATTGCAAAGGGAGGACTCGGCATTTTCACCTACGAAGGCCAGACCGTAGCTGACCCAACTACCAACGCCCCCGCAAACCCACCTACTACATGCGTCGATCCCGCTACAACGCCCAAGATTGTAAGGAGCGTTCCCAGCTCTACATTCGCCGCCCAGGTCAAGAGCCTTCCAGTTGTATTTGGACCTGTTGCTGTTCAGAACAACCTCGTCCTCTGGACAATTAATGGCACTTCTATGGTTATCGATCCTGGTAACCCAACCGTCAAGTATGTTGCTCAAAACAACAACAGCTTCCCCGCTGCCTACAACGTCATCCAGGTCGATTCTACCATTGCCACTCAGTGGACTTACTGGGTCGTCCAACAAGCCGCCGGTGCCCCGCCAATCGCTCATCCTATCCATCTTCACGGCCACGACGCTTTCATTCTCGGCCAAGGTACTGGTCAATTCAGCGCTGCAGCGAACTTTGCCCAGCTAAACTTCAATAACCCACCCCGACGTGACGTCGCTCAGGTTCAAGCCGGTGGCTGGCTCGTCCTTGCATACCCAACCGACAACCCAGGCGCCTGGCTCATGCACTGCCATATCGCTTTCCACGTCGGCATGGGCCTAAGTGTTCAATTCTTGGAGCGCAAGCAGAGCATCAATCTTCCTGCCCCCGGTTCTGAGTGGTTCCAGACTTGCGATAAGTGGAATGCGTACAAGGCTGGCAACACCGATATCTACCCTCAGGATGATTCTGGCCTATAAAGGGGCTAAACTCCGCTAAACTCAAAAATGGTGGTTTCGGAACACGATGCCCATCAATGATTTTCGTCCTTTGGTAAGGAAATGACAATGATTAGTTTGGATTTCTCTTCATGATGACGGTTGAGGTGCAGTCTTGCTTGCGACTGCGACTCACTTACATTCTCACACTCATTTATGCACAAACATCTGTTTTCGTTCTCCAGTAAAAAAAAATCTTCTTCTTTTCCTTCTTTTTATGGTTTTGCCTATCTTCTTCAAGTACTTGTATATACTTGTTACTCACCTTCATGTAAATAGTTCTCAATTGGACCGGCCTTACGTTTGCTGAATAAAAACGAGTATCATCACCTCCATGTGATTGTTTTCCAGGGTGTGGTAAGCTAATTGATCGATTCTTGAATTCTACCCATGTTCAGCGATAGAGGTGTAAGCTTGACAGGCATCGGTAGCCATCGGCCAATCACGGCATCGCTGCTAAATTGTGGGGACATCACGAGCGGGGCATAATCCTAGCAACGGCCACAAAAAGGAACGAATATCCACATCCTCGGGTACAAGTCATTGGTGTAGGAGTGCGATGGCTTGTGGGATCGCACAGTAGAATATAGCCAGCCATTCATACT
This sequence comes from Phaeosphaeriaceae sp. PMI808, assembly GCA_021365335.1. NCBI lineage: Eukaryota > Fungi > Ascomycota > Dothideomycetes > Pleosporales > Phaeosphaeriaceae > Phaeosphaeriaceae sp. PMI808. Next base: position 55,417 of record JAJTIZ010000117.1, read on the forward strand.
GCTCCACCAAGCCGTGGCGGGCGAATTTCAACAAATGGGATACTACGGGAACATTTCGTGAAGCCGCCTAGGGGCACCTGACGAGGAGGGGCAGTAAGATATGGAAGATTGGGGCTTGATGAAGTGCGGGGAAATTGAATTCGGCTCTAAGTTGGGCAGATATTGGCTATCATAAAAGCCTAGGAACTGCCATGTTTGTTTTGAAGGTATTCCGAGTTTTTGGAATTGACAAACAAGATGGCGACAACACAAGCGACTACTGAGCCAATCGTTCGCGACGATGTCGACCACATCGAGAAAAGGCCTCCGCTTACGCATACCACAACCAATATATCTCTCAGCCCAGAACTCTTTGAAAAGCTATATTTATCTCCCAAGGTGCCACATTCAAGTGAAAATGTGGCCAGGTTTGCGAACGCGACACCTTTAGGATTCCTTGGGTACAGCATCGTCCCCAGTAAATAGTATATTTTGTTAATATAGCAAAAGGTTTGTGATATCGACTGCGACCTTCGCTATGGTACTCATGGGGTGGGGTGGAGCGTCGGGTCTTCCTGCCGTCGTGTAAGCGTTTGTCTCGCACTTATATCGCTTATCCATTGCTGAGAGTTTGCAGGGGTATATTTTTCTTCACCGGTCCAGTACTTCTTCTTCTTTCAACAATCTTCCTCTGGATCCAAGCGCAATTTTTTCCGATGATGGTATGTTGGGACAATCGGTGCCTCAATCAAGTATTTGACTGTATTCTAGGTTTGCGGACTATTCTGCGTGTTTTGGTTGTCTTTCGGGATGCTGCAATTGCCAACCTTGGGTCTAGCGGCTGCATACTCACCTACCGGTAATTCTGCTGCTGGAGCTGTATCAAAAGAAATGAATGCTGTCATTGCACTGTACCTGTTGGTTTGGGGTTTTGCTTTGGGGACGTTCTGGCTATTTACGATTAGAATTAACCTAGTTTTTGCGGGTATATTTGGCTTTGTGACTATCGGCAGCTGGGTGCTGAGTGGCGCATATTGGGCATTAAGCAGCGGGAAATTTGCTAAGGCACTGAAGTTGCAGAAGGTATGATGATCTTTAAAATATCCATTGGCGTGCTAACATATTACAGGCTGGAGGGGCACTACTATTCATCGTCGCGTTGTTAGGATGGTATATGCTCTTTGTTATCATGTCAGCTGAGATGCGTTGGTCCGTCTCGCTGCCAGTTGGAGACCTAAGTCACTACTGGAGAAAGACTGATGTCGAGCTTGCAGAAATGGAAAGCGAAAAGAGGGACTAGAAGCGGAGAATTAGAACTCGGCGAAAGATAATTCGACAGGTGTTATGGGACTAAGGCAATGATTGATTTAAAGTAATCATCAAAATAAATCGATGCGGGCATGGCTTTCCGAATCATCGACCAACCGTTTGAGTTTGGCCCACTCGAAAACCTTTCGTCATGTTGATGTAGACGCAACCAACACTTGAACGTGACTTGTTTTTGAAAATGATGGCTTAATTTCACAGTGATCACCTCCGCGGTCAACTTTTTCAAGTTCGAAGAGGGCGGGTGGATCGTATATCAAAGTTTCATAAGATAGCCTCTTCACATTCAGCTGCAGCAAAGTGCAACACGTTTAAAGTATGCTTTGCTTTTAGCTTGAGCAGGAACTCTATCACGGAGAGAGACGTATACTTCAAGGTCGAAGCTCAGCCACAGAAAGCGCAAAACTCCAACGCTCCTTGTGTATTGTACTCCTTAACGAGTGCAACTACCACTTCAAAATTACCGTAGTTAAACGCTTCCTTCACAACAATTTGACCCTTGCAAGAAGTTGGCCCTAGATTAATATTAGCTTCATATTCTATGATCTTAAGGATCAGAAACAAGTTGCCTCGTGAGATAGCTGCGGCTTGCTGAAGAGTGGTTTGGTCTGTACCTGACGGAGCGGCGTTGATTTCACTACCTTGAGCCATAAGGAGTTCTATCATCGGTCCATATCAAGTACCAGCTTGAAACGAAGTTTTAGCGGTGAAGTTTGTGGTGTGCCGTTCGCATCGGCATAGGATTCGATCAACGTCTTGCTTTTTTCGCTTGATTTCGCTATGCAAAATTTTGCAAAGTTGCGCGGCGCAGGCGGTTCGTATGCATTCGCTCCGTGCGTTAGGAGCAGAGCAGTGATGTAGACATATTGTTGAAATATTTAGGGGAATATTGCCAAAACAAATATTCAATAATTGAACACATAACCTAACTAAATTACCACGGAATGTGAATATACTTTCTATGCCTAATCACCATTGATCATGTATACGAATGCTCTACCCCTAGCATATTGGCACATCTTTGGCACCCCATGCAACCATGAAAGCGCATAGATTAAGCCCTATTAAGGGATTCGTATTAATAATACAAGCAAGGACTTTGCATAGCGAGATTTTTGACCTACTCTATATTGACGTCATTCCAATCCTCTTCTTGATACTCCTCAAACTGGATACAGTTAGTTTAAAAGTATCTGAATGCACAAGAAAAAAGGGTACACATGGCAGCAAAACATACATCAACGAGTAGGGCACCAGCAAGCAATTTGATTGCCTGATTTATTCGGTTGGCGTAAGTCGCACGTAATATTTGGGCAGTAACATACGGCAGCATGCTTCTCAACCTTCGGCTTATAATCTGGTGGAGGTTCGATATCAAGATCTAAAGAGTTTGAGCTAGCGTCTACATCTAGTTAAGAACAAGGTGTTGCATTCTGAACATACATGATGTGCAGTCAACTATATTCTTGAGACCTCGTATCGCTTGATATATCGACCAACCCAGCCTTTTCCAAGCTCTCTCTTAGCTATTCCTGAGCCAAAGCGTCGTATTATAGCTCGGGTAGGTGGTAAGTCTCGCTCAGTGAGCTATTTAATATATTGTAGAAGCTCTTACTCTTGGTGTAGGTGGAGAGCTTGTTGGTTTTGAGCCTTGGTGTTGCGTGAGGCTGAAACGTGTTGGTGCCTCCGCGTGAGCGTAGATCGTACAACACTATAATCTTGAGCAATTTGCATATAATTAAGTTTTTCTCCAGGTTCTAGCGATTCTATAGCTGCAAGCGCAGCCTCAATTGGCTTCATATTGGGTAAGTTATACGGTGTTGAAGTTGGGGTAGTATTCTAATGGGGCGCGCGTTACGCCGGGCAGTACGGTAAACCTCGGAGTAACCTTGGAATCCGCAGCCCGACTACCGCTGGGGGTTTCTCTACGAGCCTACTAGTATATATTAACTACTCAAGCTAGACATTAGCTCGGTGCACCTATGGAGTTAGGCGTAATGGCATCTCGATTCGCCCGCCTGTCCTCTTCAATCTCGAAGGCTACTTCTCTCTCTTGCACTTCGCTTAAAGTGTCAGCTCCAATCCTCCAAACCCTAGGGCGTCGAAGTCTTGACCGCGTTTGCAAATCTTGGAAAGATAGGGATTATTGATATTCCATCCCCTCAATCATTTTAAGAGGCTGTCTCTTGGGTCAGCAGCTTACAACGAACATCTAAAGGACATACTGAAGGTATTAGGAAGTGAATCGCCAATAAAGTTGATAAGAGAGCGCGGTCAGATTGAGCTACTAGATAGTCACAGGAGCAGTGCAATCAATGTTCTACATTAGCATATAGTGCGTACTATTACGAACTATAATTAGATCCATGTTTTCAACGGTATATGGGCGACCTTTGTACAGGAGTGGCTTAAAAATAAGTTTTAGGCCTGTTAATTGAAAGGAAATCTAACTAAGGGAACGATATAAATACCGCTCCATCCTGAAGGAGCCTAAGAATCAGCTTGTCTGATAAATCAGGACTAGTGAATTGATGGCCGAAAAGAAAAAAGGGCTCTATCTGCAACTTCCCTCGTACTATCTTACACTCTACTATTTAGGCTATTACTTCCCTAGTTTCGTCTGTAACTCTACCTACTACTAGTTTTTCCTCCTGCGGTAGAGTAACAAGCCCTGATTTCGTTTCATGTTTCCTAACTCTCCACTTCATTCCCCTCCTCATCTCTATAAAATATAGGAAAGCTGACATCGCAGCTGAGACACCGAAAATGGTAAAGGACCATCCAAAACCGATACCAGCGATCATATATTCAATTACCCCAGTTGCCAAAGCTGCCATGATACACCTGATCAAGTTGAACGATGCTTGTGCTGTTGCAGGTGCGCCGTGATTGATGTCAATCAAGAGTGTGTTGTTGTACTGTTGATGTCATCGTGTCAGCTAGGAAAGCTCGATAAAGAGACTGCATAGTGCGTCGAGAAGTATCAACTTACATTGAAGCAGGTCTGAATACCGAAACCTGTCATGAACTGCAGAACCATAGGGATTGAAAGATGCTGTCGTCATAGATTTAGAACTTTAGCTAAATATAGTAATATCTAAGCTGGTGGTACTTACGGCATGGAAGTGAACAGCCCATCCATATCCGATCATCGAAGCCATGGCGAGGAAGGTTGGAATGAAGATACTTCTCAGTCTGGCTTCTTCGATAGGGAATTTCGACATGTCATCTCCTCCTACTCTATCTATCGATAAGCCATGCTTCCGGACCACAATCCGGTAGCCTCGACCGATCAATTTTCCGGACACAAGTGTCGACACGAGGCAGCTAGCACCGTAAGGAAGATATACAAGACCTGCTTCTAGCTCATTCAAGTTGTATATGTGTATCAGTGTCGTGGAAAGAGACGCATGCGAAGCACAGAAGATCATATAAAGAATGCTGCCCGCCACGATACTGATAGCCGTGTCTAAACGTGACAAAATAATCAATACCTTGAGTGGATTGGGGATGCCCCCTTTCTTGTGAACCATGGTAGAGAGCTCAGGCGTTTCCTGCTGCCATGGTCGCATGACATTCGGTATTAACAGCCTGTACAATCTTGGAGGCACGATTGAGCCATTTCCAGTGACAGAACGAGCTGTCTCCGGGAGACTGAGAACTAACAGTAGAAGGACGATGGCTGAGAGTATTGACAAAAGCCAAAATATCCACCGCCAAGAAGGGGCCCAAAACTTGGAGATGTAGTGATACTACACTTGAACTAGCATAGAGTACGATTTACGATTGATTGAAAAAGGTCGCCTACCCAAATGATAAGGCACCAACAAATTCACCTCGCTCCGCTGGAGTCGCTATGTCTGCAATAACGCCGTATGCAACAGAAAATGTACCTGATTTACTTAGAAGGCTGCATGTAGTGGCTTAGTGCTACGGGCACAGGCGGGAACTTACCGGAGATCCCAGCACTTTGAAGCATCCTCAACAGTAGGAGAGCCACAAAAGAATTCTGAAGCGCAATTCCTATATTCGCACACAAGTACAAGAAAAGTGTGACCATGTAGACAGGACGTCTACCGTACATGTCGGCGGCATCACCTGCTATGGAGGGTGCCACTCCTGATATGGCGAGGTAGGCAGTTACTGTAAAATTTATGCGCGCGATAGATGTGTGGAGATCATCTGCTAAAACGGATAGGACAGGGTAGTAGACGAAGCTGTTGAGGGTGGAGAACCAGCCTGCTCCTGCGACTAGAAAGACAATGTACCATCGCTGTTTCTGGGAGAACACTGTGTAACGGATAGTGGCTTCGCTAGTTAGAACTGGAGAGATTTGTGGGGCGGTCGCCAGTGTGGTCATGACTCCGACCGGGATGTTCTTGGAGACTTGATTATTGGAACTTCGTAGGGAGCAATTATCAAAGGTACACAGATGGTCAGCCTTCATTGACCTAAGTATGTACCCTGTCCTCCCTTTGTGTCGTGCCAAGCTCCTCCGACCGCTCGTGCCCCTTAAAAAGGTCAAGCCCCACCCCACCCACTATTGATCTCTATAATCCGTTCTGTTTCCCCGCATAAAGCTAACCCCATACTAAGCGACAGCTTTGTACTGCTGTAACTTTCTTCTGAATAGCCCAATCATGTCTACGAATCCAGCAGAAGCGTACGCGGAAAAGACGAGGCGCGAACAAGAGGCCAACCCAATAACAATCGACCGTCTCGACGACAATGTCATCGCGAGTGAGTATTGATGCATCCAGGTGCCAGCATTTCTCAACTCTACAGAATTACCCGCCGGTAGTGAGGTGGTTACAATCGTTCCTGCTGGTGCAAGTGCGTGGTGCAAGACGTTCCGGATCGATGCAAAGTTAAAAGATGGTGAGCTCAAATCTTACTTTATGAAGGTAAGCCTCCTTTTTTTGCGAATGCTTTTCTCCTCCATATTAACATGACATAGTACGAATCTGGTGAGCTTGGCCGACGTATGATGGAAGGCGCATTTCAATCCGATTCAGCCTACTCCACCTACGCCCTAGAGAATATGCCCAGACCGGTTGGTTCTAGTGAATTTAAAGACGAACTTGATACTTGGTTCTACATTTCTGAGTTTCACGATATGGTTAATAAGCTACCAGAGGTCAGCGATCTAGTCAATATCGTCGCCAAAGTCCACAAAGCTAGTATGGGAAAATCCCCAACGGGCAAGTTCGGTTTCGGGGTATCGACACATCTTGCGAATATACCAAACGATAATACCTGGCAAGGCACATGGGAAAAGCTTTTATACAGCTCATGCAGTCCATGTACCAGTTTGAAAAGTCAACACAAGGTGTAGACAAAGAGCTAGATATTCTCTTTGATGCCCTCTACAAAAAGGCCATCCCAAGGCTTCTTAGGTCACTGGAGACAAATGGGCGCTCTATAGAGCCATGTCTTATCCACTCTGACCTGTGGCCTGGCAACTGCATGCCCGATGCAGATACTGGTCTCCGCCCTCTATCCGGAAGAGACTAAATTCCACGATATGTAGGTTTTTCCAAAGTCCCGCAAATTCTATCATTCTAATTCATACAGGGCCAGGAGAGAAATGAGGGCACTCGTCGAGGGGTTTCCCGATGGTTTGCAGGAGCAGGGTGGGTCACAGAAGGAAGCCCATTATGATTAGCTAAACTCTACTAAGTACCCTGAAATATTAAGGTGGACGCCGAGATTACGTCCAGTAAGCCTGGCATTATCTCTACTAGGAATTGAAAAGATTTAAAGATCGATGGCATTCTTCAGCATTTCCTAATGGGGCCCAAGTTGTGACTGCACAAGGCTATAGAATAGATTACTGGAACTATGCCAAATAGGTCGATTTTCGATGCGACCCCAAATGAAAAATGACTCGTTGGTTCCTCAAAGTATACCTATACTGTCTCTATGTTAGTTGACCCAAGTCTAGATTGCTACTATAGGTAAAGTGTTACCTTATTTCGCACCACGCCCTATTTGCTAGGGTTCGTGTACCTGAACGAATAGGCGGCATTTCTTCTTACCTGAATAGTGGGCCTCCTTATCCAATTTTTTTTGCAAGAGAGGTAGCCAGATTACGTAAAGAAAAACAACTCGCCTAATAGTATATTTGGTTTTTACATAACCATATATAATAGAAACCTTCCGCAAGGCAACGTATAGAACAAATCTTCGGAAGTATTCTTTTCCAATTGAATCAAATCTATGCTAGACTTGCTTCACATCCCGGCTCGTGAACCCTTGGCAGCACTGATATTATGCATCACGGGCTTATAGGTGCCACAAAGATGCCACGAGGCGCGGACTTTCACTACCGGTAACGCGGAGACGGGTAACGTCAGACTAGTGTATTCACTATCAGGATATTCGATCCTGACCTTCATTGAGCGTTTATATCCGCATGTTGAAACCCTTTTCTATTACTTTTTCGATCGTGCTACTTTGCGAAATCAACGGGGCCAGTTTGCAACATTCCTGTTCCCCAGTCACTGTGCTTGGTTTCTTTGAGATGTCGGTGGAAAATGATCGTTATAAGACCATGCTTGTTCGCACGGTTTGGGGTTTGGACCACATTGCTCCAGACGTTAATCATATGCTTGCTATATGAATTAAACAGAAGATTTGCTCGCGTAGATTTCGAACGAGTATTTTTTAGGAACCCAAATGTAGGCCTCGGTGTGACAGAAGTTCGCCTCTGGCTTGGGCCCCTAGGCCCATGGAAGTGATCGTGATGCTACGGAAGGCTATGCGATGCACATGGCAGCGACCCAAGTGGTCATATTTTTGTTAATTTTGGCACACAAGGCTGAAACTGTTAAAGCCGTACCCCATTGGTCCCAAGGTTACACGATCAAAACGACCCCGCTTGTTGATGCTCGTCATGATCAGGCCAACTCCCAGGTTTTTCACCTCACTTAATGGCATCCAAAAAACCGATGCTGTGCAAGTTCTTTGCTCAAGGAACTTGTAAGAGAGGAGGTTTCTGTCATTTCATTCACGAAAAGGCCTCCAGCGCGCAAAGTGATTTCGGGACGCGTGACTCGGCCTCGCCTGATGCCCGAACACCCCTCATTGATATCACAACGGCTACTCGCGATGATAATCGCTCTGAACCCCTTCAAGTTTGCAGGTTTTTTCTACAAGGATTATGCTACTACGGCGACAGGTGCAAAAATCAACATGCTCCAAATGGAGTACAAACTATCTCCGAAGAAATCAATCTCGCCCAGAAGAACACAATTTCTTCTCGTGTATTGTCTGATTCTCGCTCAGATGTTCCCTGCAGGTTCTTTTCACGCCCTGAAGGCTGTCAAAAAAGCTCTTGCCCATACTTACACGCTCGAAGCGTCGATGAACAACACAGCAGTCAGGATGTGGAGCTAGACGAGGGTGAAGTAAGCTATTAGTATTTCTGTGTGTTGATTACTGTTAAAGAGAATGCAGGACGGGGATAGCGTACTTACATTTACCCGAAACATCTCAGGCGCTTCGATCCGGTTCGACGAATTCGGCCACGTTCTTGATATCAGTTTCCAAACCGATTATTCTTGCGCGTGCATCACTGGTCTCCCTTCAGGAATAACCCCCACTGCGGTGGTTGAGATGCTGCATGGTTTCGGCCTGGATATAACTGCCAACTGTGTCCGTGTCCTAGAAGACTCCACGACCAAAGCAACGAAAGCTACTCTTAAGGTGAAAGATCCACTGGTCACCAAAGATTTGTGCGACAGAGTGAATAACGAAACCTCGACTCTCCATGCTAGTATTATGCCTCTTGATGCTAGGCAAATAATGTGGAGGAAACTTCTCATCTCCTGGCACAAAGCCACTCGAAGTGTATGGCTTAACTTTGGAAACGAAGAAATCGCGGATAGGGTTACGAAGAAGTTCAATAATGGGAGCTACATGTGTCTTGGTCACTTGGTTAAATCCTCTGCACCCACACGTAACGCACCTCAGAGGGGATTCTCTCGTAATCTTGTGCCTTGGACTATCGTCTTGAGTAATGTACCTGCCATTGCAAACTCTGCAGACGTTGAAAAGGCTATTTTCTCCCCGAAGGATAGGCCAAGACATGTGGAAATGGGAACTGTTAGCTATCACGCTTCCGAGCCAGAGGTTAGCGTTGCGATACGTTCATGCTTAGAGAAGCACGGTCCCTTGGAGAGCTTCTTTCTCCTGCCAACGCCTGGAGGGAAGCGTTCAAAAGCTGTTGCAAGGTTTCAGAACGAAGAAGACGCTAGATCAGCAGCTGAATTGAACAATACAGCACTTAGCATCCTAGGCAGAGGCAAGCTTACCGTCGCAATGGTTCAATCGGTCAAGGTCAAGGTTCCGACAGCGGTTTACTCTGTCTCACAGAGTCGCATCAATGAAGGAATAAAAATTTGGAACCAGCAGAATCTCAAATTTCGTGCCTATGCTGACTCTGTACGGCCACTAACAACATTGAAAGTCGAAGGTGCTATTGCAAGAGACGTGGCATCTGCGTGCAGAACACTCAATGAGATTATGAGAGGGACTATCCTTGTGGATGGCGGCAACGTGCTTTGGGGCCCAGCACTTGGCACTAACGGAAAGGCGTATCAGAAACTGCTGTCAATCGCCAGGGACCTCGATGTTGTTATAACTAGAGAAAAGTCGAAGCAACAACTCAGGTTTCATGGTCCAGACAATAAGATTCGGCAAACAGTTAGTCGTATTGGCGACATGCTTAACGTGGAATCATCGTCGAGCTACAATATTGATCTGAACGATCATCAATTCTCTTGGGCGATCCATGGAGGATTCAAGGAACTTCAGCGAGCATTGACTAAGGATGTCGCGGTTTTCAATGTGGTGGCCAGGAAGATCATTGTCTATGGCACGACACAACAACACGATTCCGCATTGGCAACAATAAATTCTGGGCTTCGCGTTCACAATACATCCAATGTAATAGTTCAACCAGACTCAAAAGAAGATTGCCCAGTCTGCTTTTGCGAAGCCGAGAACCCCATTCAATGCTCCTGCAAGCATACATACTGCCTTGAATGTTTTGAAGGATTATGCGAGTCTGCCGCGTCTGCCAGCGAAGAGGAATTCCGTATACAGTGTTGCGGTTCCGGAGGAACATGCACCACGGCCTTTACCTTGAAGGAGCTGAGAAGTCACTTGCCATCATCTGTGTTCGAAAGCATTCTTCAAAAATCATTCAAGGAGTACGTTAAGCGTCATCCGAACGACTTTCAATCGTGTCCAACCCCGGATTGTGACCACATCTTCAGATGCTCGCAGAGTCGAAGCTTGCAGACAAGGAAATACACGTGCGTGTCGTGCTTTGAACAGTTTTGCACTTCGTGCTATGTTCAACATGGCGAATACACATGTGCTGAATACAAAGACATCGCGTCAGGTGGCATCAAGGCTCTCGAAAAACTCAAAAGGGAGCTTAACATCAAGGACTGTCCAAGGTGCAAGACTCCGATGGAAAAGACCATGGGCTGTAACCATATGGAATGTGGGGGTTGCAAGGTACATATCTGCTGGGTGTGTATGGACGTCTTTGAGAGAGCTGACGCTTGCTATAAACATATGAATAAGGTACATGGTGGCATTGGACTTGGGCTTGAAAGGTTTATGGATTGAGTTACTATGTATCGTAAGATTATAACCCCAAGTTTTGGTTACCTGAGTACTGGGTGCTGGGGGTAGGAAGAACTTGTTCAGACCAATATCCTGCTTGGCTGTGATATGCGGCACGCCGGCCACCCGGTCGTCAAAATCTGCATCGCCCACAAACAGCAGGTATGGTGCAACTTTGTTGACGCCAGTGCGTTCGTTCTGTGCTGCTGCATATCGGCGCATCTTGACAATCTTGCTTGCGTTTGGTGACACCGGGATGGCGGGGTCGCGCGGCCGGCGGATGACCGTTTCGATGTAGTGCGCAAGCGCTGGGGGATATGCATGTCCGGTATCGACGTGCACGCGATAAGCTTCGAGTTTGGTGCGGGCATCGAGGTTGTTCTTCGTCCGGGTGGGCGACGGCGGCCGAGACACCGGTAGCAGTGATTCCTGCAGGCGGCGAAGGTTGTCTTGAGTCAGCGGGAGGGTGTAAGTACTGCAAAGAGACGGCTGCACACGCTTCCGTTTGGACATGGAATGTGATAACGGTAATGCTTATTGCTGAATCTGGGTGTCGTGCGCTGTGCAATTGGTTGTGGTGTTGCTGCCGATTTTTTGCCACTCCGAAAACAAAACCCCAATCATAAAATAACTTAGCGTCTGAAGTGTGGGGTAACTACTCCAACAGCTAGATTACTAATACAGATGTTTCCTGGCTGCGACACTATGCCCTTCCCAGCGCGAACCACCCCTAGTGTGTGTTGCATCATATACTAGGATATACTAGACCTAAGTTTATTAGTGTTCAGCATGCATTACACGAACACGTGTATTACGCACACAAACACAGTAGGGCGCGTGGCGCGTTGTTATTAGTGGTTTCGTATTGGGCATCACAACATGCGAATGATCTTTTGGTAGGAAAACAGCTTGTATTGGTAGTAGAGCATGCGGGGTAATTATGTATGCTGTACCTCAGAGTAACTAGTAACCGCATTGAAAATGCCTTCAGCTACTTAAATTACAGATCCTTCCTAGAACTCTCTAGATCGATATGTTGGTCCTTGATTCTCTGGCTATATCGTAAGCTTGAGTGTCCCACCTCAATCACCGCTTGTAGCTTGAGGTCAAATGATATACACCTAAATCTACACCCAATTCCTTTTTTTTGATACGACAATCGGTGTCACAAGTAAACATTCAAGATGGCTGAGCGTGTACGCGATGAGCTTGTAGCGAGAGTCAAGAGGTACGAATTTCAACTTCGGCCCTGTTACACTCCGCTAATGCCAGCGCAGCTTGCTTTCCTTGGGCAAATACTCTGACCTCACAATTACATGCGGCTCAGATGTGTATAGTGTGCACAAAGCTATTGTGTGCCCTCTTTCAGATTTTTTTGAGAAAGCTGAGATGTTTCCAGTAGGCAAGGTAGGCTGAGCTATAGCACTGCGCCCTTATCCTTCGTCCGTTCGAGCTCACGAAATTTTACAGGAAGCAGCGGAGGCCAAGATAGACCTACCAGACGACGATCCCGAAGCCATAAAGCTTCTCATTTCGTTTTTTTATGAAGCTGAGTATGAGCCTGAGTTACCCAGGATCAAGTATACTCAGGCTGGGATTTGGACAGTAACAGTCCCTAAGCAAGATGATTATATGTATGACTTCCCCATACGTGCCCACGAGGCTGTCCGTCCCCGAATCATATGATATGTCCGCATCATTCCTGCGATAGTGGAACATGTAATGATTCCTGCATAAAGTTCGTATGCGCAGAATGTACAGCTCCTCAACCACCGGATGCCGACGCCTCGCAGCTCATGGTCCATGCTCGGATGTATGAGGTTGGCGATAAATACAACGTTGCTGGCCTGAAGCAGTTGGCGCTACTGAAATTCGACCGCGCATGCGCCAAGTACTGGGATGATGAGCTCTTTGCACCAGCTGCTTGTCATGCACTTAGCACCACAATGGAACATGACAAAGGTTTAAGAGATGTGGTAAGCTATGTGATTTCGGAGCATATGGAACTCTTGAATAAGCCAGAGGTGGAAGCTTTGCTCAACGAGTTCAACGGCCTGGCCGTTCAGGTGCTTAAGATGAGTGCGACAAAGCTGGGCTGGGTAAAACCAGAGCAATCGTCTACTTAAGTATATTAACCTTCCTCTTAGCACTATCTTTATTCATAGAGTAGAATAAGGTACCGTAAAACCTTGCCTCCTTTGCTGAAAGCTAGTAGGCTCCCCCCTACTAGTACTCTGTAAGGTAGACTTCACGCAAGACTGCCTCAAGAGGTGTGATAACTCATTGATTGAAAAGAGTGTGAATAGTAGATAGAGAGCTAACCAAGGGAAGGAGTTTAGCTCCTCTATATACATCCAGCCTTTATGCTAACCCCTTTAGGACTAGTGTATACTAGGCCGAAAGAGGAAGGAAAGAAAGGGAGGAGAGATAGATAACTAGGTACTATCCGCACCTGCTCCCTTACACTATTATACTCTTAAATCTAATATTTATATTCTAGAGAGATAAGTTAGGCTACTATTGTTACGAGCGCCTGGCCCGTAACAGCCTCCCCAAGACTAGAAACTATCAGCCCAGACAGCGAACCTGATGTAGCCTGGGGTTACGAGGAGGATTACGATATGGGACCCGAGGCCGAACGTAACATGGACACGTGACGACTTCGTGCCCACGAAGTCACGAAGTCAGCTTCGTTACTTCGCGCCCACGAATCCATGAAGCCGCCAAGCACGTTAAGTATATAGGCGCACCTTTGCGCATAGATAGAAACCTCGTAGTCAATCTCAGCTTCTTAAGCCTAGTACCTACTTGCACACTTAGCCACCTACAATAGTGAAGTCTATTGAAAGTACGCTTGCCTACCACACCACCCCTTGCGCCTGAACCGCATTGGCGACCTCTAGCCTGAACGGTCGTTTTCCTTGGTAAGTCCTAGAGGGTGCTAACCAAGATTCCGTTACAACTATCCTCTATATACTAGCTTACTAGATAAAAACTATATCTACTGCGTTTAGATACTAATAAAAAGTATAATAGAGTAAAGATTCGCTATTTAGTAGTACCTAGGTTATATACTATCCTCTAAACGCCAACAATGCAAAAAAAAAACTAGATATCCTTCTTCCCTGGCTTCCTTCTAAATGCTATTGACTTTATCAATTTAGGTAGACTGATCTTCCTGGGTAGCTCGGGTGGCAGCTGCAGCGAAAGGGTATTGTCCACCTCGACTGACAATTTTTCTTGTGTCTCTTCCGCCACCCTTAGCCCAATCAGCGCTAACTGGTCCATCATGACATGATGCTCGATCAGATCTTCCACGCGGACCTTAATCCCTTCTTGGTCTAGCAGCGAGGCAACTTGCGCAAGTCCAATCACATCACCACCCAATTCGAAGAACGACGAGTGAAGCTCTGGCAAGACTGGTTGGCGTTTGTCATCGCGGAGAACCCGTTGCCAAGCGCTCCGCAGCATGTCTGACAAGGCAAGTACTTGTCCCCGGTTAAGGCCATGCAGTTCGGCATTCATGGCGAGGCCCTTATCCTCCTTTGTCCGACTGACAGGGCTATCAAGGGTCCAGTTGGCCATGGCCGAGATTTCTGACGGGGTAGGGAGCTTGTAGTGCAGGTTGCTAGAGAACGAGAACAACGTTTGGCTCAGCATCTGCAAGACGCTCTCGGCGAACTCGGGGCTGATGGCACTGTTAGAGGAGAAGCTTAGACAAAGCTCCAGGCTTCCATCCCGTTTTGGAGTGGACAAAATGGCCATGTCGGCAGTGTCCAATTGAGATCCTATCGCGCCAACCTTGTAGGAATTATCTCCAAGTTTGATTTTCTCGTCGATCTTGACGTTTTGGTGCTGAACAACAGTGGAGAAGTTGGTCCAGTCGGGCCAGTCGGTGCAGCGTTTGACGATTTCTCTAGAACCTAACGTTTCGTACGGCATGTTGTCAATCTGCTGGCTCTGGACGAAGCGGCATAGGTCCAAAACTGTCCAGTGCGACTCAAATGTGACGCGAACAGGGACGGTGTTCAAGCACGGTCCAACGATGCTCGAAATGCCACGCACATTTGAATTCCGTCCGCTAATGACATGGCCGAAGACGACATCCGACGTCGCAGTAATTTTGGCCAGCACGAACGCCCATGCGACTTTAATAAAACTGGCCGGCGTGATATTCGAATCTGCGAAGCAGTTGACGTCTACATAGATCGTATTTCGGAGGGTGATGGCCTGGCGGTCGGATGTATTGAAGGCGGGTTTTCTGTGCTTAACAATTTCAGTCATCTTTGAGCCTTGGAGCAAGCCTCTCCAGTAGTCATAGTGGTCGTTCGTGACGTGGCCAGCCGCATCCCGTACATAATTTGAGAAACTTGGGGTAGACGGAATCGGTAGACCTTGATATCCCTCTTGGAGTGCCTCCAAAATCATCGGCATACAAACACCATCGTACTGCGCATGTGAGATGCGGATGAAAATCCTGTGGCGCTTGGTTCCTGCTCTTTTAGCCACTCGGAACTGTATAAACGATTCTCCCAAACGGGGGCCGTATAGGCGATCCCGTTGGTGAAGCTGATTGGTAAAGTCATCCAGATCCTTATCCGTCTCCTGCACAATGAACTCCGGTTGGAGCTTGCGAAGAACAACCTGAAGAAATTGATCCCCGTACGGGACAAATACTGTTCTTAAGATATCGAAAGCATTGACGATACGGAAAGCGGATTTCCTAAGGCTCCTGAGGTCGAGATCGCCTTCCCCGTCAAGGTAAAAGTAGTTGAGCATCCATCTTGACTCTAGGAGAGCGCCTGTGATTGCTAACGATTGGAAATCCGTGGTTGGTAGCACGTCGGCTATTCCTCCTCGGAATACCTGGACCTTTGGTACGATGCTTTCCTGGAGGAATGAATCAACCGATTTCTGAGCATTCGTTTTCTTCAGCAAAGAGAACGCGTGGTAAATGTCCTCTCGCATTGGTTGCCGACGGGCTATGAGCGTGTCATTTCGGCTCTGCGTCTTGACTTCTACGGACGCTCTTTTCGAGGAAGCTGGCCAATCCTGCTTCCAATCATCTTCCCCTGACTCTAGCGAACTGATTTGGCTTTGGCTTTGAATGTCCGAGAATGTCGCAGTGGCTTTGCTGGCCGGGGAAAGTACTGTCCTCTCCCCCGTCAAGGTAGTGGCCGAGGAGGTAGCTGGAGTCGCGGCTCCAGGTACCACATCCGCTCTGGTGTCTTTTCGGGTGACGGTCTTCACTGAGTGGGTATCCTCATACTCTGGTAATATACAGGCACGCGTCATATCAGAGAAGATGGGATTCTGGAACACATCTCCAACAGTCAAAGTTAGCCCTTCCTCTCTCGCAGCACCAACTAGCTTCATGGCCACGATGCTATCGCCACCCAGTTTCTAAACGCATTAGCATTTACTTTGGATTGTGGAATATGAAACTTACAAAGAACGAATCGTTGGGCTCGATGGAATCCTCGGAGAGGTCGAGTGCCTCGCTCCACAGGGAGAGAAGCTTCTGCCTGACGCAGTCCAGCTGCGCACCGCAATCGCCTAGAACAGCCCCTGGATCAGGGATGTCGGCCGCCTGTTTTACTATTTCAGCAAGCTCGCTATGAGCACCACCCGTACGTTGATATGTGTAGCTATTCACCACCTTGGTTCGGACATCCTTCACACTTCCCTGTCTGGCTGAGTTAATTGCAGTAGCTTCTAACACTTGATCCTCAATGGAGGTAGAATTAGTCACAGCCAGCGTAGGCTGGCCCTGAAGTGCTGTTTTTACCGCATCTTGGACGACGCGATCCACAATAGACCGAATCATGTGACTCAAATCCATTGAATTGTCTTGTTGAGTTGAGCTCATGGAAACGAGTCGCTCGAGCTGTGAGAGCAAGGGTTGCGATGAAATGACCGGCTCTTCTGCCACGTCTCCTCTTGCGTTTGGTACATGTGGTGCAGCACCGAGATCTAGAATTTCTTTCATGATCTGCACCATCATCCCGCCTAGCCTGGCTGCATTGTCATCGGAAACAACGTCGGTCCAGTATCTGAGCAGAACACCTTCACAGTTGGGTGCAGTCTCAATGTTGACGGTGAGTGCAAACTGTATCCCTTGATGTTAGCATTCTCTACTAAGCTTTTGATTCGTGGCGAGGGCCTTACCTCGCTGGGGTCATATCCTTCGATCTGCTCGAACAACAAGCCAGACCTTTCAGCTGCCTCCTCCTCAGAGTGATTTTGAATCGATACTGCAGTGTTGAATAGGGACTCTCCTGAGAGTCCTAGATCGTGCTGGACTCGCGCCAAAGAAGTATGTTGATACGGCAGCGCATCGATGAAATCACTCTGTACCTTTCGGAACACCTTTCGCATGTCAACTCCTGGCTTAAATTGAACTCGGCAAACGAGCATGTTGATGAATGCACCAACGGCGTCTTGAATTCCTTCAACTGGCACGTCCCGACCTGAAGCAACGTATCCGAAAGCCACATCATCATTATTGGTGTACAAGGCTAGCACTCTCGCCCAAATACCCTGCAGCATGCTGGAAAGAGTCACTTTATCGGCCTTGCATATATCTAGAAGCTTAGAGTACTGGTCGAAGTCTACTAGGAAAGTTCCTTGCTTTTTCACTGTGTTTCGGTCCTTCCTCAGAACAGGGACACAGCAAGGCCGAATTCCTTGCAGGTATTGCATCCAGTATGCAACCCCATCCTTGCTAGCTTCTGTACGGATGTACCGAACGTAGTTGGAGTATAGTGGTCCGGATCCATTGGGAAGTTGGTCCTCGTATGCTGCCGCCAGGTCCTGCAGTAGGATCGAATGGGATGTTCCATCAATGACAGCATGGTTCATTTCTAATTTGACAAAAACGCGCCTGTCTTGAGTCGGTAGAATTGTCAGCTGATGTGGAGGGGCTGGTTTAATGTTCGGCATGTCGCATTCAAACAGCGCTGAAGGGTCGAATTGAGCTTTTCGTAGGATTTTCGTGGTGCAAGGGAGTTTCTTAAGGACGACTTGGTCGAAGACACCTCCTCGACAGATGCTGTTGATAAATATTGTCCTTAGCGCAGGGTGCTTGTCTGTGACCTTTTGCCACGCGTCTGCTAGCTTTTGTGGATCAATGGGGATCATCCGGTTGTCTCTCTTGAATTTCATCTCGAAAAGCACATGGAAGAGATACGCTTTACTGTCTTTCGCTTGTGCAAGCAGCATTCCTTCTTGCATCGGCACGCAAGGGTAGATGTCTTCAATATTGTCGAGTGAAGGAATTCCTGCGGCGGGCAATGTCTTCTGCATGAGTTTTTCGAGCCTGTCATACGATTCCAATGGCAATAAGGGGAAATCAGCCAAAGTCGCTTCAGGGATCGATAGGTTCTTCAGAGACATTACAAGCTCTTTAAAGGTCCGCTCAAACTCAACTAGCCATCGGTTGATGCCCTTTTGACGTTGCATGTTCCGATTATACACAAAAGAGAAATGAATCAGACCGTCAGTAACCGTAGCCGAGATTTCAAATAAAGCGATTCGAGTGGCGTTGGGTCCTACGTCGGACACTTTCTTTTGGTCCCTGGGATCATCGAACTCCAGTGGTTGAAGCAAAGATTCATTTCGCTCCAGCTGCTGCATCTTTCCAAGATAATTGAAAACAATCTCCACTGGAAGCTCTCTTTTGAAGTTGGAAGAGTTGTCCAAGAGCTGGCTTGCGAAATAGTCCCGTCCATTGTCGGGCATCTTCCGTCGAACATCCTTCACGCGCTTCAGAGTTTCGATGACATCATCCTGTTCTCCCGAAATCGGAACAGAAATTGGACAAAGGCTTGTAAACCAGCCCACTGTTCGCGAAGGGTCTACATCGCTCAGTGGCTCTCGGCCATGGCTTTCGTTGTAGACGGTCGGGGTCTCGCGCGTAACGAACGTCCTAGAAAAGGAATGAAGGGTTGTTGCAATAAAGAGGTCTATAGGCTCGGTCTTGAGAGCCGTTTGGCCGTTTAGAGCATAGCCGGAGATAGTCTCGTTGACGACGAAGTCGTCAAACTCGGTATCGGCGTAAGTATTCGACTTTCCGTTCATACCCCAAAAACCCAAGTCTGTGGACGCAATTTCAAATGGCGGGAGTACTTTCGACTTGGAAGCTTGATCAGATTGAAGCTCGCGCCAGGCCGAAAATAATAGTGGTCTTTCAGAGAGTAAAGATCCGACCAGGATCCATTCCTCCAAATCCTGCAGTATGATTCTCCAGGACACCATATCCACAACAAGATGGTGCGCAACCATGAAAAGGACCTGAGTACCGTCGGCGACGTTGAACAGCTCGACAGAAAACACAGGTCCGCTTGAGATGTTGAGATTGGCGTGGGATCGCGAAATCGCGTCGGCGATATCTGAGATGCGTCCGACCCTATGAGACTGGAAGTGGAAAGTTGAATCAACCTTCTTTTCTATTCTCTGGTGCCAGGGATTCGAGACTTTTATGAAGCGGGCTCGCAGCATCGGGTGCTGGCTAACAATTTTCTTAATTGCTTCTTCAATCGTCTTTACGTCAATCTTCCTTGCAAGCTTGAGAGTAAAACTCTGGTTGAAATGCCCCCCTTCCACCTGTTCTGGATTCAAATGGAAGTAGAGCAATTGAATCGGAGACAACGCAAACGGTTCGTGACTCTCTGTTGTTTCAGTTTTCAAAGCTTCGGAGACCATCCCAATCGACTGAGATAATTCTTCGATGGATTTGCAGTGCAAGATTTGATGCATGTTAAGCGTAATCTTTTCTTTGCGGCATCGAGCCATCATTGCCATGGCAGTGATTGAATCTCCTCCCATACTTGTGAAGGATTGGCTAATGTCAATGCTTTCCTCGGAGATGTTCAGAACCCGAGATAGGATCCGCCGGAGGATTAAGGCAGTGCCACTGACGAGACCTTTTGTGTTCGTGCGATTTTCAATACCCATAGCAGTGCGGTATGTCTCTTTGCTCATTTGCTCCGCCCATTCGAAGACCTTTTTGCGGTCTAGCTTTCCCGATAACATTCTTGGAATCGATTTCAGAGATATCCAAACGGATGGAACCATGTATGGTGGTAGTTTCGCTGATAGTGCCTTGCGTGCACTTGAAAGGATAGGTTCTAAATCCGAGGAAGCTCGACTGCTGGCAATCTCGCACGAAGCTGTAGGCCCTAGATCCGCTGCCTGTTTAGATATTGCAGAGGACACAATGGCAACAAGTCGCTTCTTGCACATTCCCTGCTTAGGAAATACGACCAAAGCGTCATGGCCATCACAGGAATTAACCAAATGAGCTTCGATCTCTCCAATCTCTAATCGCTGACCGTTGACCTTGACCTGATTATCCTTCCGGCTGATGTAAATGAGGGAACCGTCTTGCGAATATCGAACAAGATCTCCGGTTAAGTAGACTCGCTGGTCATCGAATTTATTTCCAGTTATTCGCTCTATCCAGGTCGGTGTGCTGAAGAATGCTGCTTTCGTTTTCTCTGAGTCATTCAGATACTCCCTTGCAAGAATTGGTCCTTCGATAGCCAATTCCCCTGACGCTCCGATTGGCGATAGCTTGTTTGGATCCTTGGGATCTACAATCCACAAGCGGCATGATCCGAAGGCATGACCAATATTCAAGGGGTCACGCTTTTTAACTACGTCAATATTTGCATTAGAAGAGACACTAGCTTCCGTTGGACCTAATTTTGTTAATACTCTGCACGTGCAGGGGTTTCTGGGGAATTCGCTTACCATAAGCATTGATTAGGCAAACTTTTCCTGAAGTCCATTTGGCTACTGTCTCCGCTGTCATGGCCTCTCCTCCAACGACTAGAGTTTCCAAAGTTGGGACTGAATTAGGTGACATGATGATGTTGGCAACGGAAGTTGTTAGGAACGCCCAGGTGACTTGGAAATTATTCATTGCGTGGGAGACGTCGTTTAATTTGTCAGCGTCGGAAGGAATACAAACAGTTGCCCCACAGCTCAGAGGCGTCAACGTCTCCATCACTAATGATAAAGTAAGCAGGTGAGTTATAATTGAAGAGGACTGGGGGCGTACCAGAGGCATCAAATACCAAGCTCGCAAAATGGAAGGCTCTTGTATCGTTGGAGATGCGGAACGCTTGACACATCGCCAACGCAGAACTGCAAAAGCTCCGGTGCTCAATGACGACTCCTTTAGGGCGACCGGTGCTTCCACTAGTATAAATCACATACACAGGGTCGTTGGGAGAAGGCTTTGAAATGTGCGGGTTTGTGCTGCGACGGTAGAGCGATGGAAGGTTGGATATAGTGCTCTCGCCAACTTCGAAGAGAGTGATTTTGGGTAAACCAGAGTACAGATTCAGATATTGAGTCGAACACAATACCACAGACGCCTGGACATCTTCGGCGATCTCATGGTGCCGGGAGATAGGATGCTTTGGGTCCAAAGGCACATAGGCTCCACCAGACAGGACGACCCCGAGAATCGCGACCATCATCCACTTTGATTTCTCCAAACAGACTGGCACGTAAATTCCCGGTCCAACTCCAAGTCTTCTAAGGTAATTGGCTACCTTTGAGGCCTCGTTGCTGAGCTCAGCGTATGTGAATTCACCATCATGAGCTGAGATAGCGATTGCCTTCGGACGACGTGAAACCTGACGCCTGAAGACCGAGTTTAGCGTGTCATCGATTAGAAGTGGTTCCGCTGCATTCCACTCTCTGAGGCTCTCAAAGTCCTTCGCGCTAACAATGTTCAAATCTTTCAATTTAGTCCCCGCAGCTTGCACATCTGAGAGTTGTCCTAAGGTCGTCTCGAGTTGCCAAAGCATGCGCTGAATTTGGAAACTCGAGATAACGTTAGCATTGTAATGAGCAACGACACTGACTGCTGAAGATCTGGCCGTGCACTCGAGGACTAGCGGATATGTGAAGAAAGTGGAACTAGAGCCTTCAGAAATGTGTGGAGTCCAAAGTTTGCTTTCCCCTTGATCTTCTCCGGTCTGTATGACTAAAAGGTTCTGGAAATCGCATGCAGTCGAACAGTACTCATTGATGCGCTTTATCTGGGCGAGCCCGTAATGTTGGTAGTCTATCGCGCTAAGAGTATTCTGGACAATACTCAAGAGGAAGTCTGAGATCGATTGGTTGCGGTTGATTTGGACCCGCATGGGAACTGTTGTCAAAATAGGCCCAACGAGATCCGTAATATCCTCTACCGGGATGTCCCTCCCGGAAAGTGTCTCGCCAAAAATAACATCCTCTGAGTGAGAATAAGCCGAAAGAAGGAGCGCCCACGCTGCCCTGATCAAGGTAGCGGGGGTTATATTGGATCTAGCGATTGCACTGAGTGGGAATGAATGATGAATTTCAAGGAAGTTTGGCTCCTCATCAGGTCGAGGCGGAGAGGGAAAATGTTCAGGTGTAGCCCCAGCAAGTCTTGACGTCCAGAATTCACGAGACTGCTCGGGACTTGTCTTTCCAAGGTACTCTATGAATAATGAGAAAGGTGGAGTTGGAAGCTGGGATTCCCCTTTAAAATAGACTTCCTCTACCCGATTCAAGATCAAAGGCATGCTCCAGCCATCATAAGTTGAGTGGTGAATCGTCCAAACGAAGAATTGGTCACCGGAAACCGGTTCTTGCACGATGGCATATGCTGCAAGTGGTCCGCCGTTATGAGATGGGATCTCTAGGGTGTAATCCGATAGTGATTCGACGGATTCGGATGAGATCCATTCAATCTCTTGTGTTTTCAGAACAACTTGGATAAAATTCCCTGTCTCTGTCTGGACGATGCGTGTGCGTAGAATGTTGAGATCATCAATGACTTGCTGCCAAGCGCGCTTTAACCTGAGTACGTCGATTGATGGTGCTAAGCGAAATACATTTTGGGCAACATACGCGCCAGGTTGTTTTTCCGAAAGTGTGATAAAAGCTTGTTGAAGAGGGCTTGCGGGATATGCGTCCTGAATGGCCTGTTCGTCCACGCCATACGAATAAAGACATTCTTGTAGAATTTGCTCGATCGGCTCATCGGACTTGAGGAGAGAAAATGGCTCCACGTGTATTGGAGACGACTGAGTATCCAAAACTTGAGATGTGAGGGCCATACCCGAGAGTGTGGGATTTTTCATCACATCAGCGACCGAAATGATGATACCCTCATGTCGTGCAGCCGCAACAAGTCGCATGGATGACACAGAATCACCTCCAAGCCTGAACCAAGAGTCATCTGCGCCAATGGTACTTGGTGGTTGACCGAGGACAGCTGACCAGGCCCGCTGAAGCGCTTGCTCTGCACGCCCAGTTGGCTGTCGCTTGTGTGAGAGATCGGCTAGCCGGTAAGGAGCAAGCTCACTCTCCGAGAGTCCGCCAATAAGACTCTTGAGGAGGTTTCTGTCGAGCTTCCCTGAAGCGTTCCATGGCAGCCGGAAAATAGGGACAAAGATTGTTGGGATCATGTACGAAGGCAACAACAATGCCAACTTAGATTCAAGAGTTTTGGCCATTGAGCGGTGTGACCCGCTAAATGGAAGGAGAAGATTTGAGTTGTTGGCAATAGAGTCGGCACTCGAGACGGACATATCAGATGCTGCGCAGAAAAACACGCAAAGAGCTTTCCCAGAGGAATTAAGGGTGGAAACAATATCCACTGCGCTCAGTATGTCTGCTGGGAGGTTAGACTCAACATGGTGCTCGACCTCGCCCACCTCAATTCGTTGGCCATTTAGTTTGATTTGTGTGTCCTTGCGGCCAATGTATCTAACAACACAGTGAGAATCAATAGCTTCATGCAGGAAATGTAACATGCACTTACACAAGAGAGCCGTCAGAGTTATATCGGCAAAGATCTCCAGTTCGATACATACGATCAGACTGGGCCTTCAACGGCTCTAGGATCTTTCGGTTCATCCAGGCAGGGCTTTCGAAAAACGATGTGGCTGTTTTCTCCTTGTTGTTTATATAGCCGCGAGAGACGACCCGGCCTTCAACAACAAGCTCGCCAACACCGCCGATGGGGGTAAGTTTATTGATGTCCTTCGAATTAACTAGCCAGTTACGGCCTCCGACAGCATTGCCAATTGTTGCACAATCGGAGTTCAAAATCTGTCCTGTTTCATTGGATTTGATGTTAAAGGTGGCAATAATGGAAGTTTCGCTTGGACCTGGGCAGAGTTATCATCCGATACTTCTTAGGACATTGATTTCCTTACCATATGCGTTAATGAGGCGACAGTTTTTGGCCCATGTTGAGACCAGTGATAGGGTTTGAGCCTCCCCAGCCGTCACCAACGTCTTCAGATCTGGGACATCCTGAGGCTGGATAGTATTCGCCACCGATGGTGTCAATACAGCCCAATTGACTCTCATGGATCGAATTGCACCTGGTAGGTCATTGATGCGCTGCTTTGAGCTAGGAACGCAGACACAGCCTCCAAGCATGAGAGTAGAAATTATTTCCATCACACAAGCATCAAATGTATAACTTGCAAATTGAAGGACCCTAGCCTCAGGGCAAATTCCCAAAGGGGGCCCATGGTCTTTCACGCTCGTGCAAAATGAGCCGTGCTCGATCATTGTTCCCTAGAAGAAATGTTAGCACAATGTAAGTGATAGTTGGAGTTTTGGCTATTCAAGGGTAGTAAATTTGTACCTTTGGTACACCCGTAGTTCCAGAGGTATATATTATGTATGCGAGATTACACGGTTTTATTCCGATGATCGGAGGCTTCGATTTCTTTGGTAGCCTCCTTAGAGTTTGCTCGTCGACCACGATGGCATCATTGGCCACCGTAAGCAATTTCTCTTTATACACTGGTGAACACAGAACTTGACGACCACCAAGCTCGGTGATGAGCATTTGGAGCCTCGATTCGGGATGTGAGCCATCAATCGGCACAAACGCACCACCCGCTTTCAAGATTCCCAGCATAGCCACCACTGCATATGCCGATTTCTCAAAGCAGATTGGGACAGGCATCTCAATTCCCACACCTAAGGATTGGAGCATCCAAGCAAGATTGGTGGACAATGAATCCAGTTCCGAGAACGAGAATTCGGCATCCCAAGCGCAAACGGCCTGCGCCGATGGCCTAATATGAACCTGTTCGGCGATGACTTCGTGGATGCATCGATCAATGCGCTCAGGTAGCTTCATGTTCCAGCTTCTAATTTGACTCAGTCCAGATTCCCCCAGTTGCTCAACGTCGTCCAGCTTTTGTCCAGGACTCGAAGAAATGATATTGTAAACAATTTGTTGGTAACTTTCGGCAATGTTCGTAGCTTGAGCCGGGCAGACAATATTAGTCGCGTAGGTCATAGAAACTCCTATCCTCAAGTTGGAGACGTCGGCGTTGAGAGTGATGGCATACTCGTTTGGATCCGTGGCATCTAGGACCTCAAACTCAAGTCCTTCCGCAGCGGCATGCTGTTCCGATTGCCGTTGGAGTGTGAATGCTGTGTTGAAAAGAGACTGTTGCTGGGTTTCATGTTGAACATCGGCAAGCGAGCATCTTTGGTGGTCCATCGCAGTGATGAAATCGTTTTGCACGCGTTCGAGCCCGGCAAGCACAGACATGCTATCATCAAAGTCAACCTTGCATATCATCATCCGAACGAAGCATCCCACGGCTTCGCTGATTCCTTGTAATGGGATGTCTCTGCCAGAAGTAACGTATCCAAACGTGACCTGCTCTGATCCAACGTAGGTCCTAAGCAGTACTGCCCAGGCAAGTTGAAGAAGCGACGCGACAGTGACCCCATTTTCTTTACTGAATTGATTAATTCTAGCCAGGTTATCAAATGTAATCTCGAGGCATTTCTGGGAGTTTGGTCCTTTAGCTCCTTCTGTCAGAGCCGGGAAGAGACATGGCGAGGCGCCCTTGAGATAGTTTTTCCAGTACGCAAGATCTGTTTCCCTCTCTGCAGAGTAGAAGTATTTGATATAATCACTGAATCGTGACGCAGGTTCTTTTGCTGGGAGTTTTCCGTCGTAGGCAGAGGCCAGGTCATCCAGGAGAACACCCATTGACGAGCCATCGGATATCGCATGGCTCATCTCTAGCATGCAGAATACTCGAGATGAAGATGTTTCAGCGATTGCTAATGCATGAGGTGGGATAGGGTCGTGACAGTTGAGACGCTGATGCTCCTGGAATATCTCTGGAATGCGGAAATCGGGGCACTTAAATGTTGACGTCCTTGGATGATAGTCTCTTAGAACGCATTGCTCCATGAGACCCTGCTCGGCTGTGCTCTCGATAAAGAACATCTTTAGAGCCTGGTGGCGAGCCACGACTGCCGACCACGCAGACTGGAGTCTCGAAATGTCGACTTGTTTTTCCCTAGGTGCTGGCAGGACTTCAAAAATGGTGCGGAAGATGTAGTGCTCGGGATTTCGGATTTGGCTAAGCAGAATTCCTTGCTGCATCGGCGATGAAGGGAAGACGTCTTCCAATCCATCTGCAGAGGGCATTCCAATCTGGAGAAGTCTTTGGCTGAGCTTCTCATCCCCTCTGTACGCGAGAGGGAGAAGAGGGAACCCTGCGACTTCTGTATCGGGCTTGCACCTAATCAATCCATCGACCGCTTGGTGGAGACAGAGCTTGCACTCTGATATCCAGGTTGCAATATCCTGCTCGTGTTTGATGTCTTTGGGATAGCTGAAATTAAACAAAACACGACCATGAGAGATGGATGCAGAAATCTCGAAAATGGAGAAACGGGGAACGTTGCCGCTCACGTCCTGTCCGGCTGAGACCTCTGGAACAGGCCTAAATAAAGCATCTTTCCGATCGTGTTGCTGCATTTTCCCTAAGTAGTTGAATGCAATCTCCATTGGGAAGTGCGCAGCGAACGGATTATTAATAACATCTCGAAGCATGGAGTAGGCGAAATATGGTCGACCGGACTGTGGGACTCGAGAGCGGAAATCTCGCACCCAGCGAATGGTACTCAAAATGTCAGTTTCTTCGCCGGCATCTAAAGCAACATAAATCGGGTACAAAGTGGTAAACCATCCGATGGTCCGTGACAGATCTTGATTTGCCGAAAACGGCTCACGGCCATGGCCTTCGTTGAAAACAGGAGGGATGGTTCTGTCCGTGAAGGCCCTTCCAAACGACTCTAGCACCGAGCCAATGAATATGTCCAATGCCTCTGTGTTTAGAACATCACTTGCTCCAAGAAGGAGAAGAGAGTAGGTCGGTTCAAGCTCGAAAGTTTTGCTTACCACATGCCCGTTCAAATTTGCGGATTGTGAAAGCCCCCAGTATTCAAGGTCCGCCTTGGGGCATCCTCTGAAAGGATAGGCAGTGGTAGAAAAGCCTTTGAGAGCTTGCTCTTCTTGTTGTCTAGACCAAGTCTGGAATAGAAGGCTCTGGGGAACCTGTTGCCCACCAGATAGCATGCTCTCAAGATCCTCCAGAACAACGCGCCAGGAGACAATATCGATGACAAGATGATGCGATACCAAGAACAGGAGCTGCGAATTGTCACAAGAGACATCGAATACATCGACGGACCAGAGAGGGCCAGTCTCAACGTTGAGAGAAGCCTGCGATTCTTCAGCCAGAGAGGCGACCTGACTAGAATTCTGAATGCGGTGTGACCGGAAACGACAAGATCCAGAGACGTCATTTGTGATTCTCTGTGACCAAGCGTTATCGGGCATCCTGTCAAACCGAGCTCGCAGCATTGAATGAGCCTTTGTAATCGAAGCAGCGGCTCTAGCTATGTCTTCGTGCGCGAATTTGCGAGACATGCGTAGAACCGGGCCACTTTGGTTGAAACGAACGAAGTTATCGCCCACCTTGTCGAAGAAAAACCTTTGAATGGGCGATAGCCCGAAGCTTCTTTCTGTTGCTTCGTCCTGTGGCGCTGTTTCCTGGACAGATGAGACCTTAGAAGCAAGCTCCTCGATAGACTTTGCCCGGATGATATCCTGAACTGTCACACCTAGACCAGCAGATTTGCAACGGGCTTGAACCTGCATTGCCGAAATAGAGTCACCACCGAGATGGAGGAAGGACTTTGTCTTTCCGATTTTGTTTTCAGGCAGATTAAGGACTTGGCCGAAGATAACCTGAAATTGGCGCTCGACTTCTGAAAGATCCAAGTCGTGTGTCTCCTCTTCTTCAGCGTTAGAAATTCGACGGTAGGTGTCATCGTCCATCGTTTCCACGAATTTAACAACGCGTTTGCGATCAAGCTTCCCTGAGGGGAGCAAGGGTAGGGAGTGGAAGATAACCCACAAACTCGGGACCATATATGATGGTAGGCGTTGGCATAGCCTATCTCGGATGCCCGAGACATCTTTGGCTCGTCCGAAATCTACCAGGAGTGAATTATTCTCTTGATTACCTGCATGATTGTTAGATCTCGCATATTCTTCGGGGCGGAAAATGAGACTCTTACCAGAAGAATTATTGGCACATATTGCAGCGATCAAACGCTTAGCACAGGGTCCGGAAGCTGGAATAGCTGCGATGACATGCTTGACCAAGGAGTCTAGGCTCAAATTCTGCTCGACCTCACCCAATTCCAAGCGTTGGCCGCGTACTTTCACCTGTGCATCCTTTCTTCCGATAAAGAATAAGCTACCGTCTTCGCTGTACTTGGCAAGATCTCCGGTCTTATAAAACCGTCGAGGATACGGGTCGGTTTGGAATTGGGCTTCTCGGGCCCAGGCCGGACTGGTTATGAAAACTTCTGCCGTCTTTTCTGGATTATTCAGGTATCCGCGGGCCAATGTCGGACCTTCAACGAGAATTTCTCCAACAGCGCCTAAAGGCTGAAGTCGGTTGTGGTTGTTCTTATCCACGATCCAACAGCGACCCCCAACAGCGTACCCGATATTGGAGGGGCTGGTTGCTTCAGTCATCTTGTTGTTTATCGTGGCGGCAACACTTGTTTCTGTGGGACCATATCCATTGATCAAGCGCACATGTGGTGCCCAGGTTGAGACGTGGTGAGGGCTCATAGCCTCGCCGGCCAAAACCAGCGTCTTCAGGTGAGGGACTGACGGAGGGCTCATAGTTTGGCAAACGGTTGGTGTCAGACAGGCCCAATCAATCTTATTCCTCTGCATATACGACATAAGGTTGGTAAGGCGATCCTCGCCAGCGGGAACAAACACACAGCACCCTTGTATTAGTGGAGTCAACATCTCAATCAGAGACGAGTCAAAAACGTAGGAGGCGAACTGAAGAACGTGACACCCAGACTCCATATGGAGCATCTCAGCACACGGGGCTGCATTCGACGCAAAGGCGTAGTGCTGAATTACTGTGCCTTTGGGCATCCCGGTCGAGCCGCTGGTGTAGATGCAGTATGCAGCCTGCTCGGGTGAGACTGAGGGCAGCGCTGTAGACGAAATTGATGAATTTTCCGTCATATCAATGTCAGCAGCCAGGACCGCGACGCCCAATGCCTCGCAAATAGATTTTTGGCGAGGCGAACAGAGCATCAAGTTTGCATTCACACCTCGAACCAGATCGCGCAGCCGAGACTGAGGGGCTTCAGGATCCAGAGGAACGAATGCGGCACCACACTTGAGCACACCGAGCATAGCCACGACATATAACGCGCCCCTTTCGAAGCAAAGAGGCACGAAATCCCCAGGTTTGACACCTGAGTAAACAAGCCATCTGGCCGTCTTCGAGGTCAGGCCGTCAAGTTGAGAAAACGTGAAGCGGCCATCCCATGACTGCAGCGCAGGAGAGGAGCCCAACTTGTGGCTGAATATAGACTCGTGGATAGTTCTTTGGGCAGTGCGTAGAGGCTTATTGTTCCAAGCGTTGATTTGTCGCCGATCTGCACCATTCAAGACTGGTATGTCTCCAACCTTCGACTTTTGCATCGCCGAGGATGTGAGTTGATGGAGGGTGTGTTCGAACTGAATGAGGATTCGTTCTACTAGCCACGGGGCCATAACGTGCGAATCATACTGTGCTACAATATTGGTTAGTTCACCACTTACCGTGCAAGAAACCATGAGTGGATAGGTGAAAAAGTTAGTTCCCATGGAGCCGGTACTTTGCAGATTCCACATTCCGCTATCTGTCTCTAAACCCGATTCGCTGGTGATCATCAACATATTCTGGAAGCCGCACGCTGCTGCAGTTTCGTCATTAAGCTGTCGGATGTGTTGAAGGCCAGCATGCTGGTATGGCAATCGTTCGGCTGAGAGGCGCTGAACTTCGGAGAGAAATTCGCTGACTGTCCAGTCTCGGTTGATATTTAGAAGGACAGGGACAGTCGCTATGGTTGGACCGAGCATGTCTTCGATACCAGCCGCGTCTGCATCACGGCCACTCACTGTCAAGCCGAAGGTAACCTGTGCAGAACTTGTGTAGACTGAGAGTAATGCTGCCCAGGCTGACTGAATAACGGATGCCATTGTGACATTAAATTGTGGTGGAAGGCTCGCAACAACTTTCCGAGCAGTACTGCTTGATGCCTTTGCTTGATAGCCGGGCCTAGGTAGAAGTGGAAAGATAGGGGCATCCATTCCAGAGAGGCGAGACACCCAGAAGCTATCTGAAACAGCGGAATCGATACCGGAGAGATAATTAATAAAATACCTGTACGGGACGACTTCGCCGCGCTGTGTCCGATTGGTCTCCAGTGCATTTTCTACCTTAGACAACAACAGGCTAATACTCCAGCCATCTACGAGCCGTCAGTTGGTTTCTGAAGATTTGGATGTTGGGAAAATCGGTTTACTTACCATAAATTGAATGGTGAGCCGTCCAGATAAAGTGCGGCGATATCCTCTCTCCGGCAATAGTGAAAGTGCAAAGAGCGCCACCTTGACAGTTGGGCAAGTGCCTGCTTACTTCGTTCAAGGCCTCAAGATTCTCTACAGATTTCCATTCCATCTGTTGCTTGAACACGGCTTGAAGGAACCCATATTCCTCAGTGTATACGATCCGTGTTCTGAGAGTCGGCTCGGCTTCGAACATCGCATTCCATGCTTGACGGAACTTTTCGATATCAATGCCCGCTGGGAGTTTGTAGACAGTCTGTGCAACATATGCCCCAGGTTCCTGCATACTCAAAGCGATTAATCCTTCTTGAAGTTTTGTGCAGGGATATACGTCTTCTATTAAACTGTGGTCCATTTCGCACTCTTTAGCTATACGCTTGGTAATCCTATCCCTCATGTTCTTCGGGATCAGCGCAAATGGTTCCAAGGTCGGTAGGGATGATTTGGATTCGCCATTCGTGACAGGCGAAACAGCGGTTCCAGTTACCATTTGCGACAAAGTTGGGCGCTGGAAGATGGCCGAAACAGACAGATTGATTCCACGTTCACGAGCCAGCATTGACAATCGCATGGCCGTTGCGCTATCGCCGCCAAGTTGGAAGAATCCGGACTCTCTTCCGACTGTTCCGAGTTTAAGATTCAGAATATTTTCCCATAGGCGGGCAAGCTCAAGTTCAGCTGGTGTAGAAGGAGGAGCGCCTCCATTTTCGGATAATCGGTATTCGGCTGTTTGGCTGTCTGAAAGACCGTTTACCAAAGTTTGAAATCTTCGTCGATCAAGCTTTCCGGATGATGTCATGGGCATTTTCGCTATTGGGAAGAACAGTTTGGGGATGTAGTAGGATGGCAGGCTACCCGAAAGCGAGACCTCAATAGTCTTAACGAGCGCCTTGAAGGCTTCCGTCATGCCCAATAGGGGGCTCGCTTCGTTTTTAGATGCCCCTTTTGTGTTTAGGAGCTCAATGAATGCGGTAAGAGCCCTTTTGCCATGGGCTGTTACCAGTTCCACCGCCGACTGCGATCCCTGAGGCAGAATAAGCTGCATGTGGTGTTCTATTTCTCCTAGTTCGATGCGTTGGCCATTGAGTTTGACTTGGGTATCGATTCTGCCGTGGTATTTTAAATCGCCATTAGAACCATACGAAACCAAGTCCCCGGTGCGGTAAAAGCGGCGTACGGGCCCTCCTGATCCACACGCCCAGGTCGGGTTGCAGATGAACGACTTCTCGGTCTTTTGTCGATCTCCTAGATAGCCCCTCGCTAGGATCGGTCCCTCGATGAGAAGTTCACCTTTGCAGCCAATCGGCTGCAGCAAGTTGACATCCTCTGGATGTACAATCCAGGCGTGGCTGCCAATCGCCCGGCCAATGTTATTGGGCTCGGTTTCGGTGTCGTTTGTGAACTCTTTCCAGGTGCAGCTAACTATGATTTTGTAAATAAAATTCTCTTCGTTGGAGTGGATAATGGTATCTTACTGGATGCTTCCGATGGACCATAGAATCCATGCAGACGAACTCGCCTGCACCATTTCTCTATCACAGCCTTAGGTAACGATTCTCCGCCCATAGCCATAACCTCGACTGACGGAACTGTGTTTGGGTCAATCATGCTGGCAACAGTTGGAGTAAGATCTACAAAATTGACGTCCAGCTCATTGATCGCTCCTACGACATTGCTCATGCGTTGCTCTTCGGACGGGATGCAACAGCAACCACCTAGAATTAGAGTTGTGAATATTTCCTCTAGTGACACATCAAATGGGTATGATGCGAATTGCAGGAATCGCGTTCCTGGTCCTATGCCAAGCTTAGGTCCGTGTGCAAACATCGAAGAGACAATAGAGCAATGCTCCAACACGACTCCTTTCGGTTTGCCGGTGCTGCCGGAGGTGAAAATGACAAACGCTGGGTTTTCAGGTTTAACAGAGCTCGTGACAGGCTTCGTAAATATCGGGATCTGGCTGAAGAGCCCCTTTGAAACGCTGACAACGTTGGGAACGTAATCCTCAAATAATTCGGCTCTGCGAGCCGTGGTGAGGACGACGCTAGCCCCCGTATCAAGAACCTTCGTTTTTAAGGCCTCTTTTGGGTGATTTGCATCAAGAGCTACACAAGCACCTCCTGCTTTCAGAACGGCCACCATGGCCACCACTGCGTATGAACTCTTATCGAAACAGCATGGGACATAGACTTCAGGGCCAATACCTAAACCCACAAGGTAATGTGCAAGACGGTCCGAATGAGAATCCAATTCAGCATAGGTGAAATTTCCGTCGTAAGAGCAAATAGCTGGTGCATTAGGCTGCAAGTGAACTTGCTTCGAAAACGCGTTGTGGAGGCAATCATGAATAATCTCAGGGGAGGCTTTGTTCCACTCCAGTATCCGCTGGATGTGCTTGGGGCTAGCCCGGGTCAACTCTCCTAGAGCTTTGCTGGAGTGTTGCAATATGTTTTCCAGACAGTGAGAGAAAGTGGACGTAACGTTCTGAGCATGGGCATCAGAAATATAGTCGGTCCAGTATTCAAGAGAAAGTGCAACGGCATTATCCGAAACTTCGATATTAATACCAATTGGGTATTCCGTTGGGTCGTAATATGGGCCGTTTTCGATGAAGGCCAAGGTCTCCTGCTGTGGGGTGCTCTTATTGGACTTGACTCGGCGGTAGGATAAAACGGAATTGAATAGCGCAGAGCCATGCAGCTCCGCAGCATTTTGTACCAAGCTCAATGGAAATAGACGGTGTTCGAAACTGTCCACATAATCCTGCTGGACATTTTCCAGAACGTCTTTTAGCGTCTGGTGTTTGTGAAGCTTGACACGGCAGATTAAGGTATTGATAAGAGGACCAACCATATTATTAATACCCTCGATGGGTGCATCGCGACCACTTGTAAGATACCCGAAGCATACATCTTCGGATCCCGCATAGTAGCTTAGCGTAATAGCCCAAACGGTATGGAAAACATTGGCCATAGTGACGCTGTTCTCTGAGCAGAAATCCTGCACCACCTGAGGATTGACAGAGTCTGAATTGAATTGAATGGAGTGGAGCTCTCGCTGTATTTCGCGGTTGGAATCTTTCAGAGAAGGGAAGCTTGTGGGCTCCACTTCTCGAAGGTAATTCTTCCAGAACTGGACCCCGGAAGCAAGGTCCATCTTTCGCAGATGTTGTACATATTCACCGAAACTAGGCGTCGGCTGGTTTAAGCGTTGGTGGTATGCCTTTGCTAGATCACGGAAAAGCACATCGATAGACTCGCCGTCCATGATGGCGTGCGATATTTCCAGCATACAGAAAACAGTGAATGACTTCGTTTCGACAATGGTGAATCTGTGCGGTGGAGTTCGTCTGTCATCAAAGTCATCCGAGCGTCTCGAGCCTAGAAGCCGCATGGCATCGGCATTGCTGTCTGTAGACAGGCGGACAATATTTGCTTTGTGGTCTTTCAGGACTAGTTGGTCATACATGGCGTCAGCTTTAGAGAAGCTTTCCACGAAGATGGTTCGAAGGGCAGGGTGGTGGCGAACCACAAGCTGCCAGGCATCCGCAAGGCGCTGAGCGTCAGTGAAGCCATCGGGGCATCGTACTTCATACGAGACTGCGGCTGAGTAGTATCCTGAATCCCGAGAACGACCCAAAAGGATACCATCCTGGATCCCGGCGCAGGGATAAGCATCTTCTAAATCCACAACAGAGAGACCAAACTGGGGAAGGATCTCATTGAGGCACTTCTCTCGGTCGCTCGCAGTTAGGCCAAGCGAAGGAAAGTTGTTCGTCTCGGATTCCGGACTGCGTTGCGACATGCTTTCGATCGCAGCCGCCAAGAATATCTCCGAGGCGGATATCCATTCTCGAATCATCTCTTGATGCCTCATGTACTTATTGAAAGTGAATGAAAACCGTAGCTTTTTCTGTACGATGACAGCTGAGATCTCGAAAAGACCGAATCGAGGGGCGTCAAATCCGACATCTGCGATGCCTCCAGCTCCACGAGCTTCACCTGCTAGGTTATCAATAGAGCGGAGCAATGCGCCTTCTCGCTCAAGCTGCTGGTATTGTCCCAAGTAGTTAAAGGACATTTCCCAGCGAGTATGGGTTCCGAAAAATTCTTGTCCAACACTGGTAAGGCATCGACGGGCAAAGTATGGCCGCCCGTTATCGGGCACTTGCTTGCGATACCCATTGACGCGCTTGATAACATCAAGCATATTATCCGATTCGGATACGGCAACGTAGATGGGGAAAACTGTTGTAAACCAACCGACAGTGCGAGAAAGGTCTATAGAGGAGTTCCAGGGCTCACGTCCATGTCCCTCTGTTTTAGAAATGTTAGCAGATAGCAGTGCATATACTAGAATGACATACCATTATAGACTGGGGGAATTTCTCGGTCTTTGAACACTTTAGACCATGAATAGATCAATGTCGCCAACAAGACGTCAATTGGGTCTACTTTCATGCTGTCCTGCACGACAGATAGAAATTGTGAGGTTACAGCATAATCCAGCTCAAACCCCTCAGATGTCGCATTTCCGTAAGTATTTTCGGTATCTGGTATATTCCAATAGGTAAAGTTGCCTGTAGGAACATTGGTATGAGGCAGAACCTCATTGAGCCCGAGAGTTGGAGCTTGTTCAGCCTGTAGTCTACACCAAGCCGAAAACGGCATGGTCGTTGGCAGAAGTCTGGTTTGTGGATCCTCTAACAAATCTTCTAGGTCTTGGAGAATAGTGCGCCAAGATACGAGATCGATCACCAAGTGGTGACCAACTGCAAATATGAGCTGCCTTCCATCTTTTAGATTAAACAGCTCGACGCCAAAAAGGGGTCCTTTGAATGGATTAAGCGACTGCTGACACTCGGCAACGGCCGCGGTGGCATCTCCCTTTTCATTGATGTTGTGCCTCCGGAACCGGTAGGAGCCCGAGATATCGTTCGTCACTTTCTGTTGCCACACACCGTACCCAATGTCATCGAACCGAGCTCGTAGCATTGGGTGCCTTTCAATGATGCTCTCAGTCGCTTTTCGGGCATTGCTCTCAGACACAGGACGTGTGACCTGGAGGAAAAAGCTTTGGTTGAAGTGGCCTTTTCCTTGGTTTGGAAGTTGGAACCATAAGCGTTGGATTGGTGAGAGATCGAAGTGTTCTCCGACCTTCTCCTCTTGATATGACCGGACTTGAACCTCTTGAACTGATGCGGCCAGCTGCCTTAAAGTCTTGCTTTTCAAGATCACTTGGACAGTAATGCCAATACCGTCTTTCTGGCATATGCTCATCATCTGCATTGCACTAATTGAGTCGCCCTAGTATTCGAGTTAGTATATTCGCTATTGGATACCAAGGGCTAAGACTAACCCCCATTCCTAGGAATGGTCGATCCAAAGAAACTTGGCTTTCACGCAAGTTCAAGACATGACAGGTAATCTTTCGAATCTTTTGCTCAGCATCGGTTAGAGCAAGGGTTTCAACCGTGTCGGAGGAGCTCAGATTGATGAGTTGGTAACTTCTTTCATCCAAATTTGCAAGCCAATTTGACATTACTTTGCGGTCCAGCTTGCCGGAGACAAGCTGAGGGATTTCCTCTACGACGACCCATGTTGATGGGATCATGTAGGCAGGAATTTGGGATTCCAATGAGTCCCGAACATCAGCAATAATTGCGTCTGCGGCATGCTTGTCATAACCTGTCAAGAGAGCCGGCTTTGCCGCCGTAGAGCTGACTTTAAATCCTGCTAGAGAAACTGTTGCCACCAGCCGTCCCTGGAAGTATCCAGATTTCGGGAGCATAACAAGAGCATGCTTGATGCTGCTCTCCTTATGAATACCGTTCTCGATTTCCCCCAGCTCAATTCGCTGGCCGTGGTATTTCTGCTTTTTATTAGCGCATGATTGACAAAGCAAGAGGAGTGCTTTGTTTTTAAGGGTATCTCCTTAAGCCATAGCATGCGAGCGAACATACAATTTGGGTATCTTTCCGACCAATAAAACTCAAAGACCCATCAGGGTATTGACGAACAAGATCTCCTGTAAGATATCCACGAAGCTTCCGTCGGTTTCCATGCGCATCCACTGCCCATTCAGGATTGTGAATAAAAACCTGGTTCGTCTTCTTACTATCATTCAGATAGCATCGAGCCAAAGTTGGGCCTTCGGCGAGTAATTCACCCACACAGCCAACTGGCAAAAGCTTGTTGTAGTTTTCGGGATCCACAACCCATGCGCGGATACCGACGGGAAATCCAATATCCTTCGGATCGCTATCAGCTCTGACGTGGGAGTTAATACATGCAGCGACAGAGCATTCACTCGGGCCGTAAGCATTAACGAGATTCTACATTGAGTTAGCGGGATGATTTCGTGTATGGGTGAGAGGCTGGAAATTACAATTCGTGACCATGTGTCTAAGTTGGATTGACTCATCGCCTCTCCAGCTAACACGATTGTCTCAAGTTTCGGAACCATTGCAGGCTCAAGGAATCGCACGACCGTCGGCGTCAAAGTGGCCCAATTAACACGCATGTCATTGATTACACCAGCAAGATTGTTTAGTCGACTCTCTTCATCGGGGATGCAAATGCACCCTCCGACCATGAGGACAGTCAGCATGTCTATCAGCGATGCGTCAAACGAGTGCGAACTGAAGGCCAGGACACGCAAATTCTGAGTGTTCGACAAGTGAAGTGCCGGAGCGTGATATCGCGCACCGGAGCAGCTGGGAAGTAAATCAGCGAAACCCGAAGCGATGGAGTGCAAACCAAAACAGATAAACGAAATGAATAGACCCCTTACAAGGATGCATGCTCGATGACTGTGCCTTTGGGCATGCCAGTCGATCCAGATGTGAAGATAACGTACGCCGCGTTATCCGGAGAAACGCTCATAAATTCTGGCTTCCCGTAGTTCATCACTTCTGATAGCATCTGTTCGTCAAGAGGGAGCACTGCCTCAGTGACAGAAGCCAAGGCATTCGCATATTCACGGGAGCATAGCATGACCTTTGCATTGACAGCCTGAGCAAGTGAGTTAAGGCGAGCAATTGGATGCGTCGGGTCCAGAGGAATGACTATTTTCAGTTAGCCAGTTGATTCTACTACGCGAACGTCTCTTCCCTGCAGTCACGTTCTCAAGTTCCCCAAAGATTCTATTTGACGAGGGAGGAAGAGACTTACAGGCGCCACCAGCTTTCAGAACTCCAATCATTGCGACAATATTCCATTTGGACTTCGAAAACGCAAGAGGAACGAACACTTCCGGCCCAACACCCATGTCGCGCAAACGAAGAGCCAGAGTGGAAGAGGCGCGGTCGAGAGATGCGAACGTCATACTACCATCCCACGCATGAACAGCTTCGGCATCCGGCCTTCTTGCAACCTGGTCCATAATAGCTTCATGTATTGTACGGCCGACCTGCTCCGGGGCCGAGCTATTCCATCTCATTATTTGCGCTTTGTCGTGGGTGTTGAGATAATATATGTCATCGATTCGACGACCGGGATGAAGCAAGATTTGGCTCATCACCGTGTCGAAGGTGGAGGCAATACTCCTCCCGTAACTGGAGGATATCGCCCCGGTCCAATGATCCAAGAAGATCTGGAAGCTCCCTTTCAGAAGCTTCACATAGAGTCGAAGGTAGCACTGGATCCAACCTGTCAGCATTTTCACGATAAAAGGGGTGCCTAGAATCCTACCTCGGGAGAAACCATAGTCCTCGTCAGCTTTTCAACCTCTCCGGCTCCCGTTGCCTTGTGAATCAGCATTGCTGAATTCACGTCTTTCCAAGCATCCTTGAGATCAATAGCCAACACCGCTTCCTCTCGGTTCAACATGTCCGCGCAACTCTCAGAAGCACGAATATCCATTACATACACACGCAAGCCAGATTCATTCAGACTCATCTCGTCCTCATAAACAAAGCTCACTGTGTCAAGGCTAGTGTAGCATCTAAGTACAAGTTTCCAACAGGCACGCAAAATGCGATTAAAATGCGCCGGGTCATTTTCAAATATATCCTCTAGCGCGTTCATACTACTGAGTTCTATCTCAAGAGACAAAGAGCGCTCCGCTTTCTCTGCTTCTGTTTCAAGAAGCTTCGGGAAGGCGCCAGCGTTGGCATTCACGGTTGGTGGAGACATGGTGGATTCGGAGTTAGCAAGTTGGGTAGGTGTTTGACTTACTCCAATCCAAAAAATTGTGAAACAGTATATCCAGGCTGACGTTAGGTATTGCAGCTCTATTTGTGCAATATGAGTTCGGAATCGAGCAAACACGCCGGCTCAAATGGGGTATCGAGGTATGGCAACCAAGAGAAAATATCGCCCGGTTCTGTTGGGGCAGGACGCCAATCTGTGTTGCAAGAAATTACGGGAATAGTCGTTGTATGAGCGAAACCTAAGATATCAGAGGCCGTAGAAATGTCAGGACGATCGGTAGATTGATTCCATAGTGAGTTGGAGAACAGTACGCTAAAGGTAAGCTCAAGATGCCATTACTTGATAGAAATTACTATTGATAACTTTGCCTATTCAGCCTGCGTGCTGCGGTGGGCGTGTAGCTATTCATAGGATCGCTACAACCTATTGGGAATTCAGCGCGGATAGTCGTTAGGGAGCCTCGTATCTAGAATGTTTTGCCAAGGCACGAAGCGCACCCATAAGACCTGCAGCTACAAGCTCAGATGTCCAACTGTTGAAATAGGCTGACACGAGATTAGGCTATGTGCAGAGCAAGGGATAGACCCTGCGCCCACGATGCTCAGGGTTCAGCTATATTACTTCAGCTGGGCTGGGCTGTCCTTGGCCTTCATCTTAGCTTCCTGCAGTTGCAGAAGCGCGGAGTAAAAGTTCTGCTACAGGCAGATGCACAACTAATATTGCAAACAGAAACCTCACAATACGCACACTCTATTTTAAACATGTTGGTAAGGTGCTCTTGTTTAATGCTAATAATAGAACGAATGCGAACTGTAAGGAAAACGAGTAGATAATTAAACTGACACGAGATTGAGTTGTACACGGAACGAAGGATAGACCCCGCGCTTACTACGCTCGGGGCTCTGCTGTTTTGCGAAGATGGTTGTACAACATTTTTCAAGTTTTACCGCCTGTACCCGTGCGCGCAACGTCCGTGTTCGGTGTTCGGGCAACACCCTAGTAAAACAAGGGTTGTTAGCTAAGACCGCAACTCTATTACGGTAAACAACCAAGGTGAGAATAATCAACGATGTTGATTACATGAGTGAAGCAGTTTATATATCTCGCGCACAGTACGAGACACCTAGGCTTACTCAGCTCCTCTATTAGTACGAGCTGCCTTGGCTTGCTCAGCTCCTCCATTGGACCGAGTCTCGTCAGCGTCGCATGTAAGCGAATATGGGCGTTGCGCGCACGGGCACCTTAAAACTTAAAAAATACAACAGTCTTCGTACTCCAGCTGAGCCGGACTGTCCTTGGCCTTCATCTTAGCTTCCTACAGTCGTAGAGGCGCAGAGTAAAATTCTACGATACGGAGATGCACAATTAATCGAAACCTTGTAAAATGCACACTCTATTTTGGATATTTCATAGGTGCCCTTATTTAATGCTAATAATAGAACGAAGTCAAACTACGAGGAAAACGAGCAAATACAGCTCGTGAAGTGGCTGAGTAGGTGACTAGCCACGTTAAGTTAACCTAACGTGTTTCAAGAATGGTCCGCGCTAAGCCAATCAATCTACGCGACTACTTAGAAAGGTGTAACTAGTTGGGGATGTGCTAGAGATGTGTTGCAAGAAATTATAGGAATAGTTGTAGTACAAACGAACCCTAAGATATTAGAAGCCATAGAAATATTAGGGTAATTAGTAGATTAATTTAATAGTCGAGTAGAGAAAGAGTACGCTAAAAGTGAGCTTAGGACGCTATTCACGTTACTTAATAGGAATTGTTATTAATGGCTTTACCTATGTAACCTGAGTGCTACGGTAACATGTAGCTATCCATAGGACTACTACAATTCGGGTTAGTAATCTAGCGTGGATAGTCGTTATGGAGTCTCGTGTCTAGGAATGTTTTGCTAGGGCACGAAGCGCACCCATAAGACCTGCAGCCACAAGCTAAGATCTCTACTTGTAAACTAGGCTGACACGAGATTAGGCTATGCACAGAACAAGGGATAGACCCTGCGCCCACGATGCTCAGGGTTCAGCTGGAGTAAACAGCTGAGTTGGGCTGTCCCTAGCCCTCATCTTGGTCTCTTTCGCCTAATTAATCCGAATTCGAATTGGTAGTGCTTGTTCATGGTCAATTTTGAGAGTGAACCCCGGTACGAAGGCCCAACAGCAGTCTAGTCTTCCATTGCAGCCAAGACATGAAACAGAAATAAGCCCCGTTAGTTATAGAAGTTTAAAATTACTTCAAGTGAGAGTCTCTGCTACTATCTCACTGCATCTGTGTCGTCCCCTCCTCTCCCTCTTTGCGACAAGGCATGCTTCCTCTGCTGTCAATATGGCGAACTACACTGATTGTACAACTATTGACCAGTCTTTCGGTCCACACGCGCAAAACTGTCGAGGCGGATTTGACTTCACTGTACTGTTTGAGGAAAGCATCCTGACACTTGCTCCAATTGGTATTTTCATTCTGGTATCTCCTTTTCGCCTTTTCCATCTCCTCAGAAGAGAGAAGAAAGTTGTCCCGAATACCCTCAGTATCCTTAAACTGGTAAGTCCAGATCTGGGCATCATGCCTCTTCAGAAGTTTCCCTCACGACAGGTGGTACTCCGCAGATTGAGCTAACGTATTAAAGATCATATCAATTCTCTATGCGGTGCTGCAGATAGCACTGCTAGTTGTCCTGGCTACTTCGTGGTCGCTTAAAACGCGAGCCACCATCCCATCCGCGGTGGTGTTAATAGCCGGCTCTATATTACTATGCCTTTTGTCTTACTTTGAGCATCAACGGACCGTGAAACCTTCGGCCATTTTGATCGTCTATCTTCTCGTCTCTCTTTCTTTCGATGCGGCGCGTTGCCGGACCTTTTGGTTGAACAATCGCCACCAAACCCTCTCTATTCTATTTACCGCCAATGTTGCTATCAAATTTCTTTTCCTTAACCTAGAAACACATGACAAAAAGCACATTCTAGTTCCTAAGTTTGCAAGTTATCCCCCAGAAGCCACCAGTAGCGACATCAACCGGTGGTTCTTCTGGTGGCAGAATTCCTTGTTCCTGCAAGGTTTCACTAAGAATCTTACCGTAGACGACTTGTTCCACCTGGACAAGCAGTTGCGATCTGAGAGGCTTCAGGAACTTTTCCAAACATCATGGACTCGAAGTAAGTCGTTCTTCTACCGGGAGGTTCTGCCAAGCATTAACGAATATGATTCCGCAGTTATGAAAAAATCTCCCAACTCATTGTTCGTTATGGTCATGGGTACGCTCAAAAGGCCGATTATTGCTACAATGCTTCCTCGAATAGCCCTGACAGCTTTCAACTTTTGCCAGCCGTTTTTGGTTGAGCGTGCTGTGTTGCTTTCTCAAGAGCCCGTCACACCACAATCAAGAAACGTTGGGTACGGTATGATCGGCGCATACTTTATTGTATACGTGGGGATTGCTATTTCGATGGGACAGTACCAGGTGTGTCTATAGTCAGTCATGTGGTCTACTTCGAAGCTAAAATCAATCTGCAGCACCTATCGTATCGTACGATCACCATGATTCGTGGCGGTGTGATCTCTCTGCTATATAAGAAAGCGGGAAGCACGTCGCTTCTGAATGTCGATCCATCGGTATCGGTTACTCTAATGAGTGCTGATATCGAAAGAATTGTGCTTGGAGTGCAGTCCATGCATGAGATTTGGGCAAACGCGATCGAAATCAGTATAGCTATATACTTGCTTAAACGCCAACTCGGCATTGCGTGCATAATTCCCGTCGCAGTTGCTATAGGTAGGCAATCTCCCGAATATCTGAAACATTTTTTCTCCCTTCCTAACCAGCTCCCGCAGTGTCTCTCATGGGCTCCATGCTCGTTATGGGGCTAGTAATGAAACGCCAAGAACTCTGGTTGAAAGCTATTGAGAAGCGTATCGCAGCAACCACAGCAATGCTCAACTCAATCAAAACTGTTAAGATGTGTGGCCTGACGGAAGTTCTACGGGCGAACATCCATGACCTGCGTATACAGGAGCTGGAGATTTCTAAGGGTTTTCGTAAGCTTCTGATCTTCAACATGGGTTTCGGTAAGTATCTATATTCGGCTTGCTTGGAAAATCTTTCTCACGCGCTCTAGCCTATCTATCACCCGTCTTTGCTCCAATATTGACGTTCACCGTCTTTTCAGTTTTGAGCAAAAACTCGAATGGGCACAACACACTTGACACCGCACGTGCCTTCACGTCTCTGTCGCTGTTCGCTCTCCTGACGGAGCCACTGCAGTCTCTCATGATGTCCTTAGCGATGTTCGTAGGCGCAATTGGCTGCTTCAAGCGTGTTCAGGAATTCTTGGATGTCGCACCCCGTGAGGATACTAGATGCAAGCCTGCGTATCTCGAGGAATCCCTCGGCGCTACCCCAAGGATGAGCTCTGGCACTTCGTCCCGGCGCACTAGTCTTTCCATTCCTTCCCGAATTTCTGGGAAGCCCTCTCTTTCTCTCTTGGACAAGGCAATTGCCTCGTCACCCTCTCTCGCGGCTCAAAAGTCAGGACAGCCAGTAGAGAAGCGTACTCTGGCGAATTTCTACCAGTTCTCACGTCCGGAGGCTATTACCATCACGGATGGGAAATTTGGCTGGGACACTGAGAAAGAGCCTCTCCTACGTGGCATCGATATCAGGGTTCCTCGAACTAAGTTGACCATGATTGTCGGTCCCGTCGGTTCGGGAAAGTCAACCCTTCTCAAAGGTATGCTCGGTGAGCTTCCTCTTAGCGAAGGAACGGTTGAGCTCTCATCGTTGCGGCTGGCTTTCTGCGATCAAACTCCTTGGCACATGAATGGAACTATTCGAGAGAGCATTGTTGGGGCATCTAAGTTTGATGAAAAGTGGTATAAGAGCGTGATCCGAGCATGCGCCCTGGAAGAGGATCTTTGTCAAACGGCCAACGGCGATCATTCAAAGATTGGAAGCAAGGGTATTTCTCTAAGTGGAGGGCAAAGCCAACGAATTGTACGGCTCTATCTTTCTCTAATCACGTTTTCTTCATTACTAACGTTAAGCAGGCCCTCGCCCGAGCAGTATACGCCCAGAAAGACATCGTCATCATTGATGATGCCTTGAGCGGCTTAGATGCCGAGACAGAGAATCACGTCTGGCATAGCCTTTTGGGGAGGGATGGCCTCCTACGCCGCTTCCATTCGACAGCGATTGTTGCGTCTTCCTCATCCAAGCGTCTTCCATACGCCGACCATATCGTGGTACTAGACAAAAAGGGTAAAGTCGCTGAGCAAGGCACTTTCGAGCAGCTGAACAGCAGTGGTGGATATGTCTCAACATTTATACTACCCCCTCCTAGCTGGGACTACCTCCCTGAGTATTCAAACGAGCTAGACTTGACTAGCTACTCCAAAAATGCGGCTCAGCAGCAGATGACCGAAGATAGCCTCGAGGAAGGCGCTGCAAGGAGAACGGGTGACGTTACCGTATACTTGTATTACATTCGGTCAGTGGGATGGGTAGCCACTTGGATCTTCATCATCTCTATTACCATCTTTACTTTCTGCAACTCATTTCCCCGTAGGTATTCACAGGACGCGATCAAGGAGGACTTGCTAACAAAACCCCATAGATATATGGCTCAAGTGGTGGGCAGTGGAGAATACGCTGCACCCAAACAACCGCCTTGGTTATTGGCTTGGGATATACTCGGTGCTTGGCGGCATTGCGATCTTCTTTTTG
Source organism: Phaeosphaeriaceae sp. PMI808 (assembly GCA_021365335.1). Taxonomy (NCBI): domain Eukaryota; kingdom Fungi; phylum Ascomycota; class Dothideomycetes; order Pleosporales; family Phaeosphaeriaceae; species Phaeosphaeriaceae sp. PMI808. The sequence goes on from JAJTIZ010000117.1 coordinate 99,999, forward strand.
CTTGTGAGCTGCTGGTACGTACTTCTTTTTCTATTCTACCCTGCGCGCGGCTTATTAATTTTACTAGGCAACTCATTATCACCATGGTCCCCAAGAGTGGAGCAGCATTCCACCGGCATCTACTTCGAACTGTTCTTAGCGCGCCCATGACATTCTTCGCTACTACAGACACTGGCGTGACTCTCAATCGATTCAGCCAGGATCTTAGCTTGATTGGTAAGAGCATGTCCGGTGGTTTTCTTAGAATTATGCAGCTTACGTACCATAGATATGGAGCTCCCCGTGGCAGCTTTGAACACCTTTGCCACATTCGTTCTCTGCCTTGCCCAGCTCATTCTGATCGGTGTCGCCTCTTCTTGGGCGTCTCTGTCATTCCCGGTTATTCTAATCGCGCTATTCTTCATCCAAAAGTTTTACCTTCGAACGTCGAGGCAGCTCCGTTTCCTGGATCTAGAAGCCAAGTCGCCTCTTTACACGCAGTTCATGGAAATGCTGTCGGGCGTGGCAACGGTCCGCGCGTTCGGCTGGCAATCCTTCCTCGAAGAGAAAAATAAGAAGTTACTGGACCGCTCGCAGCGCCCTTTTTATTTGATGTACTCTATCCAGCGATGGCTTACCGTCGTCCTGGATCTAGTAGTCGCGGCCATGGCAGTCCTTCTGATGTGCCTCGTGGTTGGGCTACGCGGCAAATTCGACGCCGGCTCAGTTGGTATTGCACTAGTCAACGTCATCCTCTTTGGGCAGAGCGTCAAGATGCTAGTGCATTTCTGGACTACTCTAGAGACCCAGATAGGAAGCATTGCCCGTATTAAGTCCTTTTCGGAGGTGATCATCCCCGAAGACCTGGATTGCGAGACTGACGTTCCTCCACCGGCCTGGCCAGAGAGCGGCAGGATAGATATCCGCGGCGTCCAAGCTGGATACAGGTTAGTCACCGACCAATTTTTATAATAGATATACGCTAACAGACACATTAGCCCCAATAGACCGGTTCTTAAGAGTGTAACGCTATCCATAGAACCCGGACAGAAGATTGGCATTTGTGGCCGCACTGGAAGGTATGATAAAGCAAGTCCACTTTCGTAGAGCAATTTGCTAAACTATTGCAGTGGAAAGTCGTCGTTGGTGATGAGCTTGTTCCGCATGATCGAATTGAGTGGAGGGTGTATCTCCGTCGACGGTCTTGACCTATCGCGGATTCGCCGCCAGGAGATCCGATCTCGACTTCTCGCTGTGCCACAGGAGTCTTATCTCCTTTCCGGATCTATCCGACTAAACGCAGATCCCTTCATGCAATCCTCCGACGCACTGATAATTGATGCTCTGAAGACTGTCCAGCTTTGGGAGGCCGTCCTTGAAAAGACAGAGGAGAGCACGACCACTGGCTCTCCAGTTGACCCGCTCGCTGGACCTACACCTAGTCCACTGGACGCAGACATCGATTCACTGCATCTCAGCCATGGACAGAAACAATTGTTCTGTCTGGCTCGAGCAATGCTTCGTCGTGGCAGAGTTCTTGTACTTGACGAAGCGACAAGCAGGTACGTCTTCTTTGTAGCCCCATGTCAATAAAACTCGCTAACCAGCTTTCACAGTATCGATAGTGAATCCGATGCCATCGTTCAGCAGGTCATTCGGTCTAAGTTTGCCAACCACACCATCATCGCTGTGGCGCATAAACTCGACACCATCTTGGACTTTGATAAGGTCGCACTTCTCGACAAGGGGGAATTGAAGGAATTTGATAGCCCTTATGCTCTGCTTAACCAGCCTGACTCGGCGTTTTCGCGGTTGTACAATTCAAGCAAGGTTGAGGCGGATGAATCGAGTAAGGATGGACTTGAGACGGCAGACTCCGCAACAAGCAATTAAGTGGGGCTCAGAAGGATCAGATTGAATTGGGTGATTACCTGTTTTAGCCTAACAGTTTCCTATACAAGTTTAACTCCTACCTAGATAGGTAAGTGGGTCTCTGAGGGTGAATAGATTGACTTGCTTGTTGCGGACTGTGTTAGGCGGGCAGAGAAGGTCTCATTCTTTCTTTTATCTATTTATTTATTTAGCATTCATGGATTCAAAAAAATGAAATCGTATCCGTAAACTTCTAACGTGAACTCTATACATACGCGCTTCCCTTACCTTGAACCTATTCTGGGGGACTGAGCTTTGTTCACCTTAAAATTGGTAGTTATTATTTGTGAGCGTACGAAATCGGAATCCTAAGACTACCGCGGCCGTTCTACCCGAGGTTCTCCCCTAGGGAGTCTGAGAAGAAAAGATGCAAAGAGCACTTCAGGTAGTAAAATGAGAAAAAGGCCGACATTTTCGGCTTTGTGAAAGAACCCGAAATGGCCGCAGGGCGAAGCCCAAACTGGCTTTCGCCTACAAATCAATCAGATTCCATATATAGACACCTAATACGCTGTCGCGGATGTCGCCGACAATATCCGTTGCTTTGATACGTGTCAATGTTAGAGTAGATGAGTCTGAAGCGTGTCCGAAGCTGAAGTCCTAATTCGCTTCGACAATCAGATACATCGGACTAGGAATTTGCTTGCCCCCAATACTCTCGGACATGCAGCTTCTTCCGCCATATTAAGAGAATGTTGAATAATATCTAATTTACAACTCAGTGTAAGGAGTGAAAGAGCACTCGAGGAACCCGAAATAGCTCTTCTGAAAGTCACAAATCTGCCCGTCGCCACTAGAGTATCTAATTATAGGAACACCCTCCATATGTTCGAAAAGCCGCTTGACTTCTATGTGCTGATCGAGCACTGTGTTCTGCATCTCCAACCGGATTTGCAATTTGCCTCGCTTATTTCTGATTAGATGGAGAGGCAAGACGAACAATTCTATCTTTTCTACTTATGGAATCATTTTTCTAGGTGACGGTCCACGACCATTTGCTCCGATCTATGATTTATTGTGGGCAGTACAACAATTGCACAAACTTGAACTAACAAGGCGCGAAACATGGTTGATAAAGGTAGGACACCTACGATAGTCAGCTACTGCAACCTCCTCACGCATACCTCGAATATGCTAATGTGTGCCGTTGATCGCTCTCTAAGTTTTGTTCACATGCACTACACCGTGCTTTATTGCCATGAGTCACATAATCTGATGCTGTAATACGGCGGTGAAGGATGACTAAGAATAGACCTCTCGGGATCAGATCGCTTATGATGGGATCGCTGATGATGATGTCAGCTTAATGACTTTAATGCTGAGTCTTGCCCTGCTAAGTGGTACCCTGCTGAGTGGTGCCCTGCTGAGTGGTGCCCTGCTGATCGGTGCCCTGCTGAGTAGTTTCCTTGCCCGCTGCGTTTTATTTACCAGTGCAATAACTTAGGTCTTGGCCTGGAGACTTCGAAATTCTGGCCTGCATTCAATGTCATCATGTGCCCCGCAGAAATTGATTTCCGTTGAACAGCAAAATATGGGCTCAAGCGCTCAAGCTTGGACTTTGCTGCCTCGGCCGGTATATATAGTCCTACGCTCTTGCGACAATTTCTATATAGTACCGTGCATGCTAAGTTTACGCATCAGCGAAAAGGCCTAAAAACCAACCTGTTCTTCCGCCCAGAGTTTCCAACAATCAATCGATCTACAGATTGATTACCAGATTAGGCCCATCATGGTCCTCATGGTGGTCTTTTTACGCTTGATTGAGTAATCAATCTGTAGATCGATTGATTGTTGGAAACTCTGCTTCCGCCTCACTGGTATCTACTGTAAACATAAAATATACGCTACTCCGCAAGAATACCTTCTGCTTTGAATAGCCGTTAAATGATCTTCATGATATTATAACCTGCGGCGTGCGCTTGTGACTGTTGGTGAGGCGGCAAGGGTCGTTTTCGAAGGCTAGTACAAGTGTTGTAGAATGAACGAAGGTTATATATGGATCTCTATTGCTTAAACAAGACATCTAATAGCGACAATTTGTGAACAGCTGTTCTCACTCAGTGAGCTAGGTATATTTAAAGAACGGAGCAAAGTCGAGGATGGGTGTTCTGACCTTGATCGTATGGTTGGAGTTGTAAAGGCGATGGATGGCTAGACCAGGTTGCAAAGCGCAAAGGTAGTATATGTTACGTCTGAGGGTAAGGAAAGGATTACCAAACACGAAACAGCTTCGCGGTTAGTCCACTCAGATCACTTAGACGATCAACGTCAATTTGAAAAACAGCTCCAAGGCACGTACAGTCCGAGAAAGCTAGGAGAGCTTAGGGGGTTTCTTGAGATAAGAGTAGTAAGAGATTGGGGTACAGGGACGATCTGGTTGATCCACAACTCCTTTATTGACAAGGTAGTCAAGAAGTTTTACCTGGAACAAACAAGTGGACGATACCCAGTCGTTCCAATAATGGAGAATAGTCTGGCCGCTTCCACTGAGGAGACAAATTACCAGCGTACCCACCTTTACCAGGCCAGACGTGGCCCGTGCCCATCCAGTCCTTGCAAGGCATCTCCAAAATCCTGGACAAAGGCACCTGTCGGTTGCGAAGCACGTATGGAGGTACCTTTATGGAGCAAGACGATTGACAATCAAAGCCAACCAACACATGGCCGAAACGCCGTCCTGTGTGTGGGAAAAATCAATCTTTGTAGGAACCTCAGATGCCGCCTTTGCTAACGACGTTGAGACCCGTCAGTCATTTTATAAGTATCTTTTCAAGTCGTTTGAACTGCCAATTGACTGGAAGGCTGCAAGATAGAGATGCGTCACCAAATCCACCACAGAGGCTGAGCTTGTCAGCTTGTCAATGGCCAGTGGAGGGATGGAGTGGTGGATCATGGTCTTCCACTATCTCAATTTTGACCTAGAGGTCGAACCAACAATCTATTGTGACAACGAGCAAACACTAGGGATAGTTAAGAAGCTTGACGATCGTCTGCATACAAAGCTACGCCACGTGGATACTTACCCGATGTGGGTAAGATAGGAGGTTCAAGAGGGACGTATCAATGTGGAGTGGGTTCCCACGTCTCAGATGGCCGCTGGCAGTCTTACCAAGTCTCTGGTAAGACAAAAGCACCAGGAATTTGTTAGACAATTGGGCCTAGAGGATATACACTAGTTACTTATGGAACAAGATCATATACTAGATCCAGGTGAGTTAAAGTACTAGTACTAGCAGCCTTGTTGTTCACGGCAGCTATGGGGAATGTAGCCGGCCAACTGGCCAGGGCAAGGGCCTTTAGGCTGACGTACTAGGTTGAAATCAGTTGATCTATATCGGCCCGATTGTCTTGTATATAAGCCTCCCAGTCCAGCTCAAGATAAACAATTCAGCGCAGTTCCTGAGTCTTCAATTGACCCGGTCTTACCCGGTTTCATTGTAACTGTCAATAGAAACGAAAACGCTAGCAGTATATACAAATTAGCGTGCCAGGGCTTTTTCCCTAGTACCTTCTCCCTTTCCTCTAGTGCTTGCTAGTATATATCTACTGCCGCTTCGTACTTATACTAATACTGCAGCACGATTTTCCGTGTCACGGATTGTGTTAATTTCTTCCGTGGTTACTTTCAGCCTCGTGTTCGACGATTGCGCCTTTTTATTGTCAATTTGGCCAACATCATCTAACTTTACGAAGGAGCCATGGCTACCCGAAACAGTGCTGGGTCTGGCTGTCTTACTGCTAGCAAATGTGTTTAGGTGAAAGTTACCATCGATGGTTCTCCTGTCCGTCACAAATTGGGCAAGGCGGTTGAGGACGGAGAATTCGATCTTTAGTTTGACGCTGTATACGGCAGTTTTATACGTCGTCTGAATCTCAAAGTGGCCAGAGAACTGAACAGCCAGGAGAGTGATGTCGAGTACCACAACAATGATGTTCACTAAGATAAGGTGCGCGAGTAGGTTCCGTAGGCGTTTCTGATCGTTCCTGTCGCCATGCTTGTCGCTTTGCCCTAGGAAGCGTACAGTATGGTAGATGTAAATCGCAGAAATAATGGTCTCCTGAACAGAGAACACCACAAGTTGAATTTTGTCGTATAGCACGAAGACGCGAATGAAGCGGGGAGATCGGGTGGATGCCGAAGCTAGCGCTAGGATAATGACAGGACAGTGCATAACAATGGCATCGAAGACAATCATGTATAGTACCCAGCGAATCCACCTCTTATCCTGAACAATTAGATGTAGCCGAGAATACAGTACAAGTGACTGCCCTGTCACCATACATGTCCAGCCGACAGCAATGATGCAGCTTGATAGGACGTTTATAGTGATGACCTGGAAGAATTTGGCGATATATCCAATGGAGTGGAAGGCGATACCCCAAGTCGCAATGATAAGGCTCCAAAAGTACATCCCATTCCGCTTTTTAAAGGTGGCGAAGATAAGGAAGGTGAGCTCAATAACATTGTATAGCGCAATTGCCAGGAATGCTCCCATTGTCATGAGGATCGACAAACCAACATTCACGCCACCAACGATGCCCACATCCTCCTGTTTCGCCATGATTGTAAAAGAAAACTGAATTAGGTTTAAGAAAGTGTCGTTGGGAAATATAGTTCGAAAAAGAATGAATCAAGAAGCGTGGTTTGGAATGATTGCAGTTGTTGTGCCGAAAGAGCAGATAAGTAATAGGTTATCAGCGCCCAAAATTGCAAGAGCTGAGGCTCCTACCTCGAACCGACCAATATGTGTTGCAGAATTACCTTAATCGCATTTTCATTGCTTGGTTCGCACGCCCATTAATCGGAAAGCTAGCCCCGAACTACAGATTTTACGACTTGGACGGAAACTTGCGCAAAAAGCACATCAAGCTCATTTAGTGGCTGTCAGATAAGGCCTCGGCATGCGCTCGTCAGTCATACGCATTTTATCAAATTGTTGCTCATACACACTTCCACAACCACTAATTGACAACCTGACCTGCGAAGCGGAGAAGCGGATAGGTGCCAAGATCAGCACTTTTGCGGCGGCGCACAGGCTTCGTGAGTGTTTTGCATCCAACGCCAACTCACCGTTCCCCGCAAACCTAAACCGGTACTCAACTTTACCCACACCATGGGTCCAGGCGCGCCACAAGGCCCAGAAGCCGGCAGCTTCCGCCAAAAATCCATCCAGCCTGTTTATTTCCATTCACATGCATCTGCAATATGGGCACGGGGCTTAAAAGGCTCTCTCATATAGGTTAACAGCCTAAAAGCAAAATGCCTCGATGATGGTTCGGGAGCCTCGGTTTTTAGTTAAGATTCGAGCTTTTTATTTTTTTTTGGCTTCTCGGACCAGCTGCGGTATTGGTTACAGGGCATTGATGGCTGAGACCAGTTAATTGGATGGCGTTGGAACTCGTGCGATCGAAGAGAGCTGCGACATGGCAATTTTTTAATCTTGCACGCTTTGACCTTCGCCAGCTTGTTGATCATTGTATTTGGCTGTGGTGGTTTAATTGCGCCATCGTTCCGGTAACATGGTAAATATACTGTTGGGTGGGACCCGCAGTACGCAACTACCTCGAACTAGATGACGTAATTCAAAATTTTTATTGGTCGTATCTAAACGGTAACGGAGTTGATGCGCATAATGTATTGTAAAGTGGCGTATAGCGATGCATCCAATTTAGATAAAAGGATTATGTGGCGTCTAGACAATTCCAGGCTTTTGATCTATGGTGTGGTGAGTGTGTCCACAACTTGGTACAGCCTCTCGAATTGCGGGGAACGGTAAGTCGTACACCCTCCTAATTATTAAAGTTTGCACAAGCGAAGCACAAGCGAAGCACAAAACAAACAAACACGCCTCTTCTGCAGGGGATAATGCAAGAACGCTTGCAGTACCAACTGAGCCGCGACCCCGTCTTGGATGGCTGTCGCAATGCGATCCCTTTGGACGCTTGGCCTTCACATGACACAATCATCGTTCCCGTCCACACAGCACTGGGCCGCGATCGCTCTCTTTCCTCTACCTACTATTCCTCACGACTATGATCCTGTCAATACTCTCCAACATCAGCCTCGCCATTGGTGCGATTGTCCTACTCCTCTCTGCCTACCAAGCCATCCGCTTCGTCTTATTCATATTTATTCTCAGCCCTAAGGGGCAGCTCCAGTCCTACAAGCACATAGTTGACCGCAATACTGTTCTAGAAGTCTCTAAATCTAAACATGTACATTGGGCTCTGATCACAGGCTCAAGCGGTGGAATTGGCTTCGGCTACGCCCAGTACCTCCTCTCTCTCGGCTTCGGTGTCATCATCCTCGCGCACATCGAGCCCGAAGTCCAAGATGCCGAAGCAAAGCTGCGGAAAGCTTTTCCGAACGGTGCAATCAAAAGCGTTGTCTTGAATTGCCAGACGGCATCCGTTTCCGACATCGAGGCGCTCGTGACGAGCATATCAGACCTCCCCGTCACCATCCTGATCAACAATGTCGGCGGCGTGCCAATGGAGTATCCGCAGTTCCGGCCCTTCGTAGAGTACGAAGCGCATGGCATTGACAATCACTTCAACATGAATGCCCGCTTTATGACACACCTAACCCGCCTTATGCTGCCCCATCTCACGAGCAACGCGCACCCGCGATCCTTAATCCTGAACATCACCTCCGCGGCCCGCTTCGGACTACCGTACCTCTCCATGTATAGCGCGACTAAAGCGTACGTTTCCGGGTTCTCGCACGCGCTGACACGGGAGCTTAAGATGTTTAAGCAGCCAATCGATTGTCTCTTAATTGTTCCTGCGGATGTGGTAAGTGATGGGAATTGTATTGGAGTTGCGCCGGGATCGCCGCATGCGGAGGAGTATGCAAGGTGCGTATTGGATAGGGTGGATGGGGCGGTTGCGCAGGGGAGGCTCGAGATTAGTCCGCATTGGAAACATGCGGTTGAACTTTGGTTGTTGGGTTGGCTGCCGGAGAGCGTGGCCGGACCGGAGGCATCGAAGGTGAGCAAGTTGAAAAGGGACGTTTGGGCTAAGGAGGAGGAGGAGAAGAAGAAGAAGGAGAAGGAGGAGAAGGAGAAATAGGGAAAATTAAATGGTTGGTGGCACAGCCGATGGGGGATCGGAGGCTCAGAGTAATGCATAGGACCTTCTACTAAAAAGTAGAAGGCTTGATTCAATGCTAGAAGGAAGCAAGACAAGTGAAGAGACAGACTTGGGCACTTTAGATACTGTGAGCAGTAGTGAATGTGACAAAAAATCATGTGCATTGTGTTATGATTGATTGATTCTTACTCTATAGAGTGCCTAGAAGGCCCATAGGTTCAGAGTTGTCAACAATCAACCACAGTCAATTAATTGGTTTTGATTGAGTTGACTCGAAGTAAAACAAAACAAATCAAGGCTGCCGTGCTAGTCAACTTGAGTTAATCAATAGTAGTCAATTAATTGCAATTAATTGACTAAAGTTGACTCATTATGCGTATATATCTTGTGATATTATTGAGTTTACTATAGAATTGATATTGCGATAATCTTATAGTATTGCGCCTAAACGCTATAACTTACTAACTTGGGTTAACCTAATATAGTGTTATGAACTAGCCCTAAGATGTTTGTTTTATTAGGTGTATAAGTTGTATTAAGTATCTTAAGGAGAAGAGAGAGAGTACGTTCTCTTCCTACTATATATACTACTCTAATTACCTAAGCTTAAAGGTCTAGGTAAAGCTAAGACTATAATATACCCCTTTACTTACTCTTCTAGGTATTTAGTCTTAGTTTAGGTCTTAGTCTAGGGTTTATACGCTACTATACTACTACCCTAGTATAGCGCCTTTATTTACTATATAGGTTCGCTTAGCGTACGTACTCCTCCTCTAACTACTAGGTATTATTTTTAGTTTAGAGTTTATGCGCTACTATGCTATTAGCTAGTATAGCGCCTTTATTTTACTATATAGGTTCGCTTAGCGCACGTACCCCCCCTACTACTTATTTTACCCTAGCCCTTTATCTATACATTCCCCTACTACGCTTCCTCTATACTATTACTATTTTAGCGTCTAATAGGTTATACTACCTTAATATATAGCTAATATTATATACTTACTTCGCCTAGCTCCTATAGTATATTAGGCTAGTAGAAGTAATAGAGGTAATCCTCTCTAGCCTCTACTAGGTCTTTTCCCTAGTTACTATAGAGATTAGCCTTACCC